>MU385910.1:61138-192712 GCA_022497145.1 Rostrohypoxylon terebratum | reverse complement strand
GAATTGAATGAAGAATAAGATGCTGCTTTCAGATTTGAAAAAAAGTGAGAAATCGAGCGAAATATATACACATTCAAGGGATGGCTCGACGCGTTTGCGTCGCATTTCTACGCTGGCACGAAGGGAGGGTGGTCTCATAACGGTGGTTTGCCTTACCACAATCCTTCCCCTGTGTACCTACCTACTATATTTTCGGAATTTCTTTGATATCTCTGTTCGCAATTTCCTAACGTTATGACAAGGTCAAGTTGGGAACTCCCATTCACTGAATGTCGGACATCCGGTATGAAGGGCGTACAGAGACGGAACGTGGAAAAAGGGTAAGGTTATTTCCGTGTATGGTGTTGTTGCCTTCAAAATGGGGGACGTAATAAGCCTACCCTTCTTAAACTCAATTTTTAGGTAAAAGAATTAGGATATCGACTCAAACGTAAATGGGTAACCCTCTCTAGCGTGTTTGAAGGGGTGGCTACAGATTTGGATAGTATAGGGGGAGATATGAGCCCCCTGTATCTCTGAGGTTATTCCAAGGGTGGTCACGTGACTTGGGGACTGGGTTTGTTGCGATCCAAGTTGGGACCAATAGGGATGTATTGTAGACCCACCTGCTTGGGTCGCACAGGTCGCAATAGCGTGTTTGATATCCACATTATGAGAAGTATCCATATTCTGTTTTAAGGTACATACATTGAAGGAAAGCGCGATAGGCACTACGAAGAGTAGTCAAAATCTTATTTTCCCTTGTCATCTTGGAAAGCTTGGAAAGCTGGGAAAGCTCTCCGACCTTTTTACTCTTACCTCTCTGATGCAACCAATACATCGTACATCAATGTTCTTAGGCATCCGTGCAGCCCTCCTCTAGATGTCGATCCAAAAACAGATACGCCTCCCACTTACCTAATGCAACCCTACCCCTAGGTGTTTGTTATCTCCCAAAGTTCCTCCCAAAACTGTCGCTCCCGAAGATACCTTCGCAAGATACCCAGTATCTTACCTATAACAACTCCCTTCACTGCCATACTTCGACTTCTTCTCATCATCAACCACTTTCTGCCTCAGGTGGCAATCACACTAAGTCATCATGTCGCTATTCGGGGATATCCCATTCGGTCTTGCCGCTGAGAGTGGATGCCCAGTCTGTAAACCAAATCTACGACCCCAGACGCAACTACTCCTATGTAGCGGCTGTAAAGTCGTTGCTTATTGTGGGGCTGAGCACCAGAAGAAACATCGTTCAAAGCATAAGGCGGCATGCACTTCCATCATCTAGAGCCGGGAAAAGCTTGAGGAAGAGGAAGCCAGTCTTCGAGCTCACCCAGGCGACATCTTCTTGCCGAGTAATGTTTTTGAGAACGGCGTGGGCAAGTTCTGGGGTTTGCTTGACACTCGAGACTACATGAGAGCCCGACTTGCAGCTGCCGATGCTCTCCTTCAGGTCAATACAACCAAGGCCGTCGAGACGGCTTTAGCTCATTTTCAGGACATGCTGCGGCCCTGTCGACCCGACAATCTAGGCATTCGGGACATCGTTCCCGGCCTCTTACTTCGCCTAGGGCGAGAGCAGGAATGCTATGACTTTCTCAAGTGGTGGGCTGTCGTCGACGATGATTATGATTGGGGTGATGTAAGTCTGCCGTATCTTGACATCTGCGGAGCCGACGCGTTTGAAGCAGTGAATGCTTTTGCTAGCGGCTTGAGCCTCAGCCAGCTTATCATCCTTACGCTCCTGAAGCTGCGTTTATACCTCGACATTGAGTGTTACGACCCGGAATACTTAAGTTTGGAGTCCCTCTGGCCTTCCTGACCCCCTGCTCCCACGGAATTTATACGACCAATCGGCGAAATCACGCAGAAGAAAGTCGAAACAATCATATGTGAAGATGTGCCGGAAATCTCCGGGTCGCTCAAGGGTGAATATCAGGCTTTGGTTGAAGTGGTGCACAAGAAGAATCCCCATTTTTGGGAAGCTTTAGTCGACGCATCGGAAAACACACCATCCCTGCCTTCCATGTATAGTTTCGGTTCCGTCGAAGATGCCATTTTAGCCGTACATCAGTGCAAGAAGGCATGGGAAGAAAGTTATGATGCCATCACAATGATTGAATTGGAAATTGGCAAGTTCACTGAGGTATACAAGGCCTCAGCTGCCTCATCGGATGGTGTGGATACTGGAGGAGTCTCAACTACCTCGGAGAGACGAAGAGGTTCCGGCAGAGTGTTCCCATCCAGGTTTTGTGCACCCACAGCTATTACACGCCCGGGAAAACTGTTTCCGCCTTCAATAATTGGTAGAGATCGAATACATCATTTTGTCCATCGCAGCGACCAGAGAAAGGCTCTTGCATACGTTGACGGAGCATGTTCAGACAACGGGCAGCAGAACCCACAGGCAGCCTGGGCAGTGGTTATTCGTCCACCCATTGGTGACAATACCCGTCCATGCATTGCGGCAGGTCGACTGGAGCTCAATGGTCCTTTTGGGGACGAGAGTGTAGCAACCAGCAATCAGGCCGAGCTACGAGCTGCCATAGCCGCCTTGCGTCACAACGACTGGCGATCTGATGGGTTCACCAGCCTTGTCATCGCAACCGATTCATCTTATCGTGTCGATGGTGCTACCGAGTGGGTGAGAAACTGGGTTCGGAATGGTTGGAAGACGCGAACTGGTAGTGCCGTCAAGAATCAAGATCTGTGGGAACTTTTTCTCGGCGAAGTAGAGAAGGCCAGGGAGACGTGTCACACGGGGATTGGATGCCAAGATACAGTTGGCAGCCAGGTCGCATACAGGTCAGGCAGAAATCCTGCAAAGAGGTTATCATCACTTATCATTGTAAGCTGTTGGTCAGATGAACAAGATTGAACCAAACCCAACACACTCGTATCCGGGTGATGAGCGCTTAGCATGTATATTATACTTAGATACGTACCAGATTGCACTCACGATCTCAGGCATAAATAGGTCAGTAAGATTCCCACTCTGAGGAAGAAAGGAATCAAGGACCTTAGCACCTTTGAGAATTATTATTGAATTGATACTATATTCAAGCCCTACACAGCCCTTGTCACAAGACGGGACTGGAAGTTGAACTTTGGAAGATCCCCAGAGATATGAATGAGCTTGCCGATGCTGTAGCAAAATACATAATCCACAAAGAAGGAGCCCTAACCGACTTCGAGAACATGCGACATGGCTCTTCGGTAGCTAGTGTCAGAACTCCAAGAACTCCAGGAGAGCCTGGTATCCTTCTTCTATGCTTAGATTATGAGGGATTGTTCAATGACATCTATGCAGGCCTCATTTCGAAGATTACCGCCAAGGCCAGAATGGACCGAGCCACGACTCAAAAGGCCGCCTTGGACATGCTCACTCAAAACCCTCCACCATCGGTCATCTTCATCACTGATGCAGGTGCCGTGAATGCCACGAAGATTTGGGAGCGCGTCATTGACTGCCTTCGTGGAGGATCAACGGTGGTGCTTGCTGCGAGCTTCAGTTCATTCGTAAATCAGGGCCAATTCGATCGTTGCTTTGCCAAGGTTGGTCTACCCTGGAAAAGAGGGGATTACTATCGAACAGACGTCAGTCTGCGTCCCGGGGCTGTCGATAGTCGCCTGAAGCAACAGCTCCTTCCCACCTATAGCCAAAAGGCACTTTATGTTCAGGGAGTGGCTAGACCGGATGTGTGGTACGCTGGTGGGCGAGACGAGGTGGCTGTGGCTTTTACAAGAGTTGGGAACGGAAAGCTCGGCTATGTGGGAGATGTAAACGGGGAAGATGGCTCTGAAGCGGTAGTCCTTGCTATGCTTGGGCTGTTAAATTGAAAGAACTTGACAGAGTAGCCAAGACAGCCCCCAGATGATCGCTAGATAGGAAACCGAACTGAAGAGACCGAATTCTTTAGTAAACAATTCTCATCACTGCCTCCTCAACTTTTCGGACTTTCAGAATCCCTGATGCCTTTAGTTAATACTATATTTAAAAGCTTAAGCCGAAACGACTAACATGAATTTACGTATAGGTAGTAGGTCTTGCGATATAATAATATAGACGCTATCTACCTACCTAATAATATCTAGAATACTCTCTCTAAGTTGAATACCTACAAAGGAACAATTCAGAACGTATTCGCTCTCTCCAGCGGTTAGACAACCCGTTGTTGAACCCATAATTCCGTCGACAATACCTAATTATCTGCACAACGATAGCAATGTTGGGAATAGGACCATCAACATCCACTCAACATTCCAAAAGGCCCCTTGCAAAGATAACCATCACTCGAATGGATGTGAGTTTCCACATGTCGTACAATTATTCCTTGCCCACAGAAAGTAATCTAAACCTTGGTACTATCGCGTGATGCGGTCACAAGTACCGGCCAATTTCGCCGGCGAAGGAATAGGGGAGGTTAATTAGGTACCTAGTGGAGTAAATTTCCATCGTTCCGTTGAAGTACGGGGTTAATTGTTAGTGATTGTAAGTTTATTGGACCCTTAGAACGGCGGGCAACACAAGTCCAGAACTGCACGATGGCCTCACGTAAGGTCCGCACAATGCCGTGGCCAATCAGGGTCCGAGAGAAGTATATCATACCCATCAGCATATCCATTTCGATTAGTAACACTGCTCGTTGATGTATCTCATCGATTTCTTGGCTATGATCATGGCCATATTCGACGATGCTTGAATTTTTAATATTAATTACAAATCAACTCAAGATGAGAATATATAAACTAGCTCATAGTTTGATGCAAAATAGAAGATATTCTCAAGCACAGGGCATCGAGATTTTTGACGTGTCCGAGTCATTGCTAACAAGATGAATCTCTTCCGAACTCTTCTCGTGGGCCTATCGGTGGCTTCAGCAACAACCTCCAAAGGACTGCCCGTCCAGTACCCGTTCGACTCGAGCCACTCCGCGCTCATCGGAGAAAACGTATGGCGGTACTTCCGCGCTAGGCCTTCCAGCGAGCCCAAAGGAACCGTTCTCCTTCTCCACGGATTTCCGGATCTTCCATATGGGTGGAAGTACCAAGTGCCCCTTTTCACCTCATTCGGATATCAAGTCATCGTACCCGAGATGTTAGGTTATGGACGAACCTCCTCGCCAGCTGAGATCGATGCTTTCTCCTTCAAGAATCTATCCGACGAGCTGGCAGCGCTGCTAGATCAGATTGTGCCCGGCGAGCAGGTCATCCTTGGTGGGCATGATTGGGGCGGCGGGCTCGTGTGGCCCTTCGCCACTCTCTATCCCGACCTCTTCAAGGCAATCTTCTCAATCACATACCCTTATATCCCGCCGACGACTGAGTACGTTGATCTGGCCGTCCAGGTAGCCGCCAACCAAAGTTTGAATTCCAAGTACCAGCTCCAGTTCCGAGATTTTGCGTTCGACAGACAATTTCGGAACGAGAGTGCGATCCGTCAGCTCTTGATAGGGTTATATTACGGGGAAACCCCCGACGGCAAACAAGCTTTCTCGACCAACGGCGTGGATCTTGATATTCTTCCCTATGTGCAACAGCCTTCTCTTCTCAATGACACGGAGCTCGATCAATACGCGTCGGAAATGGCACTTCAAGGTTTCCGCGGCCCGACCAATTGGTATCGCACGGCTGAGATCAATTTCCAAGACGAATTGCCGATCGCGAAGGCAGGCCATAAATTCACCATGCCATCTCTTTTTATCCAGGCGCTCCAAGATCCGGTTCTTATTCCGTCGCTATCAATTGGTATGGACCAGTACTTCGACAAGCTGACGAGAGCGAACGTAAATACCAGCCATTGGGCTATGATCCAGGCCCCTAACGACGTCAACAATGCTATCCAGTCCTGGATCACGACATTCGATTAGAGGTACCGTCACCCCGATCAGGGCTTTGGAGGGGTGAGGGTGGGATATATCGGTTGGAAGTGGGAGATGAGGTTCTTCGCCTGACTTTGAAGGCGCTCGTTCCTGTATAGCTTTCAATGCATAGTGAATATCAGAAACCTGTAGATCGAAAACGCAGATCACAAAGCATTAACTGAACATTTTATCTGATATGTTATCCGAATCTTCGCGATGAATCTCTTGCTTGATATCACGTTGAATCTTGATCGTCTTTGGCCCAAACGTATCCATTTCCGTCTGGTCTGTCAGACCTCTGGTGACAGTCACCTTTGAAGTGGCACAATTGTTGCTAGAAGCACCGTCATGAAGTCGAGTCCAATCGAGATACGGCGAATTGGGCCGCGTGCTGAAGCGTCGGCTGGGAGTTCTTGATGTCCTAACTGTCGAGCGAATCTGCTTAATTCCTCGGACTAGGGCCCTGTAGATCAAAGGTAAGTTCGCACATAATATACCACCACATGGTTCCCAAGCAGATAGTATTCCCAAAGGAACTTCTCTCCCTAGACAGAGACGAGTTTAGTAGGCGGAAAAGGTAGAAAAGGGACAGGTGAGATCATACATGTAATGTCGTCAGATCCCACCGAGACGACAACAGACAGACGAGCGGCACTAATAGCGCACGTTCCCAACCCTACTGAGAATAAGAAACACAAAGCTAATCGCTTTTCGAGGGTAGCCTGCAAATTATAAATGACTGGAATTGGCATAGCAAATATCCATAGGTCGGTGATTAGGTTCGTAGCGTTAGTGGAGTATGTGAACGCGACCTTATTGACGCATGAGGCTGTAGCTGCTATTGACGCATCCCACCAGCCCTGCACAGGTTGACACCCAAACCCCAAAACGACCTCCATAGCCACAAGCCACATAGATACGAATATGGCGGTTATGATTACGGCAATGCGAAACCTGTCTGCGGCGAAGATTCGGTAATATAGCGCTAGGATCGAGAGCTTAGTGCTAGCGATGGCGACATCATAAAAGTGACTAAAGATGTAGTCGCCCTAAAGGCTATGAGTTCATACTCTCATTCAAGAGACACGAAAGGTTTCTTAGCTAACCATTAGAAACTTCTGCCGATATTCCAGCGGCACTGCCTGTATGTGACGCCCGAGGCCGTTTGGAGCCCCTGAATAACGTGAATCAGAATGGTTACGGCTAAGATATGATTCAGGCTTCACGAACCATAGACCAAGCCAGCGATACACTCTGCGACGGCGACCACCTGATGAGCTGATATTAGGCGTCTTCACTCGATCCGCAAATAGTCGATAGACATACTGTAGCCCAAACCATCAGATAATCGTCGAAGGCCAGGTTGCCTTGCGACGAAGGTCTAGCCTTAACCCATAGCCTAAAAGCCGTGCTAAGGATCTCGAGTGGGATGGGGATCGAGTAAAATACATTGAGGACCGTTGTCCTAGACTCGGCCAGGTACTCGGGGCTGTAGGTTGCTGTCGCCATCAAGGATCGATGCTAAATTACGACCAGCGACGATCCAGACGCGAAAATGGCAAAAACATGGGAACGGGAGCTATAAAAGGTAGATATGGCGACACCACTTGGTTCGACATTGCCAATATTCTCAATATTATCCCCCCAAAATCGTTCGGTCCCGTATGTCACTGTAACACATAGATCGATCCGGGGGGGGGGGGGGGGGGTTACAGTACGTCCGTCAGACGGGATGCTTACTTCAGACCTATGATAATGCACACATGTTCGTTAATCATATGCAAGCCTGAGTGATCCGAAGAGCTGTCCCATGCAATACAGAGCCAGAGCTGACCTTCCAGCTCATGTACCTATGTTCCATTACAACTACTCCAATAAGTACCTAGGTAGTCAGATTTATCGTGAAGTGCGAGAAGTGTATGGGGGGTGACGCGAACACCAATCTAGAGCCGACTTGTACAGGAGCGGGGTAGTATTCCGTTTGTTAAGTCGGTGTTAAGTCTCGCTGCGCGATCGTCATACACGTGGCTACCTGGTACCGCACAACAAACATTTGTCGGTTGTCGGTACGTGTTTGATGTCCTCATAGAGGCTGTTGCGAGGACACACTGCGAGTACACGTAGGTACTTGGATGCACAGCGGCCTAGATAGACTGGTGCCCAGCAACCACACGACAGAATCTTATGTGTTTTTTTTTTCTTTCTTTTTGTTGGAAGAGCACGCGTAAGATAGGTGGTGGGATATTGGATTAGAATGTTGTATAATCTTCTGGGTTGAAGAAGCTGGAAAGGTGTGAAGAGGCGTTTTGGAGGCGGCTTATGCAGGCATTGCAGGAATCTTATGCAAGAGTCTAACCCCGATCTCGACTAGATCATCTTAGTCACTCACCGTCCCTGCCTTTGCTTTTTCCATAATCTGCGAATCTATCGTTGTAGACCTATCGATAAGTTAATATGGATAACGTCAGCTCTTTACCTATGGTCCTATGGCGAGAAGCTTAAGCGAATAAGGAACTAGTTCTATCCCGGCCAATCAATGGATGAGAAGCGATAGAACTTGCCCGATATCACAGATATCACACGGGACACAGCCATCATGAAGCCACCATGTCGCATATAATCTCGCTTCCTTAACCCCGTCCCCCCATTCCTCAAATCAATAGTTGGAAGTAGGGAATTAACCACCCACCATGACAAGAATAATAATATATCATCGACCGAAGTGGGCATAGAGAACCGTTTCAATGTTGTACGACGTAATAATACTCATGCGCAAGGGAGAAAACAGCCCGTAGTCGCGGGACCCGGCTCGTTTATTTTCATTTGCTCCGGGATTCATACATAGTACGAGAGATCCATTCCCAGTGGTGGAGCAATATGAAGAGTTCATGTACCAATGCGAGGTTCGTTGGGGAACGCTCAACGTTTAGTTCATGCAATTTGAATTGGTGTTTAACTTGTTGGAAACAGCAAACTCCCTTCATTAGGGAAGCCAGGATTTCTCCGGGAATATTATTAATATCTCAAATACGAAGAGATTTGGCTTGGTAAAGGGGCAAACATTACCATAGACTCATGCTATCGGGAGGCTCGGCGATTTTTCACATCGGATTGTGACCACGAATCGACCATATAGAGATTGTGCAAGATTATTTAATTTAATATTCTAGGTGCGATTCTACTGATGGTCGCAATGATTCCTCGTGAAGACGTTCCAATAATAGCTACTGTCCTACAATGAAAGAGTGCATTCTTAGGATGGCGACGAAAACGGATAGGTATCCATGGATATCACATGTTAAAATACGATAGCGGTCTTTGCAGAGGGATATCCCCCTACTTCGCTTGAAATGATAAATTACGTCAGTCGTATCATATTATGAGTCCCTATGAGTCCCTATGAGTCCCTATGAGTCCCGGTTACAGTCACATTAGCATCAACACACCAAGTACTTCGTACATCCTCGACTATTTGACGTCGTTATCAAAGGAATTATCTATTAGACAGTACCATTAAATTCGTAATTCATGATTTCCCACCGCCCAAACGCCCAAACGCCAAACCGGTATCCCGCAAACCTTCCCCCGGACGCCCCTATGCGCGCCCCGCTATCTTAAAGGCTTCCAAGGACTTCACGTGCTCCTGCAGGTACTTGGCCGTGCTCGTAGAAGAAGGCTGCAAGTACTCCCGCGCGAACGACCAGCCCCCGACCGTGCCCGCGCCCACGGCCGGCTCGTCCGGGTCGTAGGAACTCCAGTCGGCGCCTCCGGCGCGCTTGCACCTAACCACGAGCTCCTCCATAGATCTGAACTCGAAGTAGAGCCCGTTTTGCGACACGAACAGAGCCTGCTTGGCTTCTTGCATGAGCGCCTTGTAGTATTCCCGAACGCTGTCGAGACTGCTTGCATTGTTTCGGAGGCGGGGCACCTGCGCGGGTAAGGTGTTAACGAAGGCGTCGACGTCTCCGAGGGCCTGGTCCATCTCGTTCGTCAGGTTCTGCCAAACAATTTCCTTGTCCCTTAGCTCGACGAGCCGCAGGTCGTCATCAACGAACTAGGTGCATTTATGGTTAGATACTTATTGGACGCTAGTTTTAGAATGTATATGATATGTCTAAGAGGTATAAAGAAAATTCGGTGACAAAGGCAACTGAGCCTCAAGTCTAGAGCTGAATGCCTAGGACGAATGCGGATGAGGCTGGGGGCGACACGACTGGATGCGTAATGACGTGCATGGAAATACTTACTGCGCCATCGGGATACGCGGCTCTGAAGACGCGGTAGATAACTTCTTTCTTGGTCGGCAAGTCGGGGTAGTTCACGCACACGAGGTGATTCCTATGCCACCAAGTATTTGCTAGTCCCTTTGCCATCGATGTTGGCTGTGTCGTGTGTCGTTGCTCTATGTCGTAGTAATGAGGGATGATTTGCAGTGTTGTCGCCACAGAACCGCGTAAGAGGTGGCGTTGAGAATGCTCGCGAATGTTGGATTTTGAGCTTCTTCAACGCCCATAAGCAGGGAGGAAACGTTTGTTTATATCGTTTTCTAGAAGGATTAAAAATATCACACACTTTCTTGTTCCTGGAATTTGAGGCTGTGGTGCATGTGTTTTGGCAAGGCAAAGACAGCCGGAGCCGTCATGTTACTTACTGCTGGACCATGTTTCTCGGTCGTGAAGCATGACCCAACTACTTACACGTGGTACATCTGACAGACGTGATGAATCATTTTGATCAGCCTTATGAATTGTTTCTTTTCACGATTTCCAAAATATTTTGATTCATCATCTTTCAGCTGGACTATTATTAGTTTGTGTAAATAAAAAGTTTCAACTTCGGAGACAAGTTTGTTGTGTTTTGGTAACCAACAGCACCAACAGCACTAAAACTTCCCAGTTTACAACTTCTAAGCGATACGCGGACACCTATGAGCCAATGAAAACGTGCTTGAGCGCCCAAAAGCTGTGTTACCCCAATTCGCAAATACGTGAGCGACTATGCTGTTACCTGTATCCTCTTCGTAATTCCGAGCCCTGAAGGTCTTCTTTCAAAAACGTTGGTTACCTCAAATAATCATTTTGAAGAAACTTGTTTCGATGGATCTATAGCGCCTTATAGTCGACCGTAGGTATCTATTTACTAACAATGATATGTGACAAGGTATATACGACTGCAAAATGATATATCATCTACATAGCCGCCCGCTGCTATTGTGGTACTCGCTCCGAGACGATGCGCCAAAATTCGCAACGTTCACCGCGACCCCCTTCCCATGTGAGCGCGTCGGAGACGTTGAACGTATTCACAATACCGAACCCTTCCCTCACAAAGTAGCTTAAGTAAGGGGGTACTGTGACCGTAGTCACATTTCCTCCCGTCGTATTCAGGTTCATTTGTACAGGGCTCTGCAGACTGAACTCTGGCCAATCAATATTGCCATACATGCCGATCGGAACGGTCGCATTTGCGTAGTTAGCAGTTGCATCAGGGATAGGGATAGCGGGATTATTATTTATGATGAAGTTTCCCCAAATCTTCTGCATCGCATGTCTGAAATCCGCGTTGGGAAATGTGACGTCCGCGGAGAAGTACGCGTTAATATCAGCGCCGTGATATGACGGAGTAACGGAATATTGATATTTCCAGGCCTGTCGGGAGTTCGCACTGAATGCCTCTGCAAACCACTGTGCCGGACATGCAAAAGTATTCTCGGCCGCTAAGTTGAAAGTGGCCTGTTGTATACCTGTAGCTATCCCAGATTGATATAACGCAGTTGGCCCGGCGAAGCCGAGAGTATCATACGGGATACCATTCCCGGTAGGCAAAGACGCAATTCGGTATACATCATTGAGCAACGCAACATCTTCTTTGGTAAGAAGTGGGAAGGTATCCGAAATGAAGTTGTTAAACTTCGATACCGTGTCAACCTCTGGGTCAGTCAGGGGCACACCATCATTAGCGTTGTTCTAGAACTGTCAGTATGACAATAAGGTAGAGTGAAGAAATTACTTACACCAACGAGAAGTCGTTTTCCAGTCACATTCCCACCCAGCAACTGGGCTGATGGGCGTTCTTGGATATAATCATAGTCGATGACAGGTAAGAAGGCGAAGCTGCCAAAGTAGCCTTGTGTTGTCGAAACAATGCCACTGGCATTCTGCAACACAGCACTCTCTGCTGCCACTAGGCAATCGAACGTACTCGAATCATTACTCAGCTTATATGAGCCTTGATCGCAGCCTGCCAACTCGACAAACCTGTCATAGTGTGTAGTCGGGACGGAGTCGTTGTATTTGTGTACCGGTGGGAGATATGGGCTGGAGGCAATAATCTAGAGGTAAGACAGCAAGTTAATACGTACCCCCCTTTGAATACAGGCCGAGTAAGAAATCCGCTCACATTATTGAAGAGGTTTGATTCCTTGCCGCCATAAGCTGTAGCGTGGTAAATGATGGAACCGGCTCCCGAAGACTCGCCACCGACAGTAACGCGGTTTGGGTCACCACCGAATTTTGAAATATGTTCCTGAACCCATTCCAGAGCAAATCGCTGATCTAGAAGTCCAGCATTGAGCTGGCCATTCGCCTTCACGTCTTCGGAAGCGAGATACCCAAATGCGCCCAACCGATACTGGATTTCGACGGCGATAAAGCCATTGTTGTTGGTATTTAACCAGATGCTCGGGTCGTATGTAGCTCCAAAGACAGAGTAACCACCTCCGTCTAGATGATATTGGTCAGATTCTGATAACCCAGACCAAAAGAGGGAGCAGAGTACATACGTATCCAGACCAAGACTGGTAAGTCGGTCGCATTGGGCGCTGCGTACACGTTGAGATACAGACAGTCCTCGTCTCCAAGGCCGGAGTTAAAGCCGTAGGCTTCAGGAACACCGAAGGCGCCCGATTGTGGGCATATGGGTGGTTGATCAACGGCTGGGATCGCTCCACTGGTGTCCCGAAGAGGAGGTTGAGGTGCTTGCCATCGCAGCTTTCCCACTGGAGGCGCTGCATATCGAACACTATTGAATGTCAGCGCAGTGATCCATGTAACCTCGACTGGGACGAATGTGAACGAATTTGAACGAATTTGAACTAGCTGCTGACCTCTTCCAAATATTGAGGCCGGACGTATGATTATAATATCCCTCGTACGTCGCATACCCCAGATCTACTGTACATGTCGCTGCTATGACATTACCAAGCTGAAGGATAGCGGCAAGAATACACAGGAAAATGCTACGTCCGGGTTTCATTATTGACGATGTACGACGTACGACGCCACTCGACACAGGATGAGATTATTGGCTTACTGGCGAGATGAGATGGCTCACTCACTCACGCCGCTCACTTTAGGAGCTGACCTTGGGGCTTTGTCAGATTGGTCACATCGGGATTCGCATCGGTTCCAGATTCGGATTTCTCTTTTCCTTCCAACAATAATGTTTGCTTCCCTTTTTTTTTACCTCTCGCATTTCCCCCTCCTTTTTCCTTTTCGAAACTCCTCTACTTCCTTCTCCTTTCCCCCCTCGCAGACCATTTTCTTGGCCTTGGCAGGAAAAAAATGAAAAGCTACCATATCAAATGTGACGATCCATGGCTCAGCAAATCCCCTATTAAATTACGTGTTTGTATTTGGCATGATCTTAAGACTTATGCTGCACATAGATGCGCAATGCTTATTTAGAATTCAGATCCCACCCTAACCCGATATAGAATGCACATCACTTACCTTCTCGTCCTAGCACCGACGCCTCCCGCTATGGTACGTAGTACCTAGTCCTAAGTTTTAAGTCTTAAGTCTTAGATACGTCATTGGTTCTTATCGACGCCGCTGATGCAATAATGAAGCGTGATAAGATCACTCATGAAATACTTAGTACCTACTGTACCTACTGCTAGGTACCTACCTACTAGCTACTAGAATCCTAGATGAGGTGTACCCAATTGCAGTGTCTCCTTTGCTTTCATCTTCAACACCACCCAATCAGGAAGTCATTTGGCTGGCGGGATGGTTGTGCCGGAACCGTTTAGTTCTCGTATTTGGAATGATGTCGTAACGCCTAAGGCGCCTGATTAAAATCATAACTATTTCCAAACCCCCTATTCAAATACTTTTTTAGCGCTTCCTCCTTGCTCACCCAATCAACCGGTACCTCCAATCCCAACCGGCCTTCGCTTTCCAGCTTCTCCAACACGGGCTTGATATCCTCCGAAAACTCCAAGCGCATCGGGTTCCTATACCAAGGAGCGAAATGGATCATAGCCAGCATAACCCGTACCTCGTTGCTCAGATTCGGCATTCCTGCGTGCCAGAGCCGGAGGTCACGGATCACGATACTGCCTTTTTTCACAACTGGCTGGGCCGGCGGACACACTTCTTTCCGCTGGGCTAACAGGTCCTCGCGTATGCGACCGCTAGCCCGCTCGCCGTGCGCGCCTTCCTGGCCGTCCACGCCGGTACCTTTTTGTGTCCCGAGCCAGATCTCGGTGGACCCGTTCTCCGGCGTCATGGTAACAAGTGGGATATTGACAACAAGCGCGAATGGGTGGTCCGGATGCTGGAAGTCCGCATCTGAGTGCACCGGTTGACGCAAAGGCTCCCCACCCGGTAACGGAGGCATCGCCGAATTAGCGGAGCAAAACGTCCATGTCGGCCGAGGACCAAGCACGGCGGTTGTGATCTGCGTGGCTATCGGATCTGCTGGCTGTAAGCACCGCTGAATCAATATATGGAATTATTTGAGGGGCACCCACTTGTAAATATCGCCGGGTTGAAATACTCCGCGACTGGAGGAGCATCCTGTTGTAGGTTTCCCGTATTATAGTTGAACGGCCCATCTTCGCCTCTGGCTTGTAACGTCCGCGCGTCTTCGACCATCTTCTTATTTAGATGATCTAAGATGTCGTGTGAAATTACATCTTCAACCACCACAAGCCCATCCCTATGCATTGCACCCACCGCCTTTTCCAGATTTCGATCCTCGAGGAACCCCTTTTGAGCCTCGATGCTAGAAGCTTTTACTACCGTAGGCAGACTTCGGAGGCGTACATTGGCAACGGATGCAAAGGCGCGACGTCCGCCGAGCGAGGCGACTCTGCAACGTAGGAAAAGCAACGACATCTTTGACTTATTTCAGAAAGGCTTGGTCTATCTATCCACTCTCGCGTGCTTTGTGGACCTGTCCCCAGAATGCTTCAAGTTCTATTATATAGAAACCTATACCAGAACCCATCTCCAAGAATACTGTAAGTAGTTCGGTCCAAAGTTGAGGTTGGCTACGTATGGCGGAGTTGCCGTTTTAGGAAATCCGACATATCCACCACACAGCTAGATGGAGATGTCCCGCCAGCGGGCTCGGGAATATCATCGGTTACCTATTTAAGATAGGGCGGGGGAGGTATAAATCGATCTGGTTCTAAACGAATTCGATCTAGCCAGCGGAGTGGCGGAACAGCCAGAGATGCATCCTTTCATAAACCCCTAACATATTCACTTACTACTCGCACTTGACACTCCTCTCAATCACCCCCTAATTGCCGCCGCAGTCTCCCCCGCCGCGCTCACAAAAAGCGATCCCCCGGCACTTCCAGCACCGCCCCAAACCGATGCACCTCCGGCGGCTCCTTCATAGAATCAAACAACGGGTCATCTCTCGTGCGTATATACGTACTCGGAATGACCTTCCACGTCGTATGCCTAACCTCGCTGCCTACGAGGCCGCTATACCTAGCTGTGTAATACGAGGATGACGCCGTGGCCAGAGTCTAGGCGCTTGATGACGGTTTCCACTATAGCGGCGACGTCCGGGCCAAAGTTCTGGCGTATTTGTAAGGGAGAGCGGAGCTCGGCGCCGACGCTGGGGAGCGAGGCGAGGTCGCAGGTATAGCTCGCTTCACGTAGGAGGGAGGTGGTTGGCTTGAAAAAGTCGGGCGTGTGCCATGCTCCGGAACTGGATACTAGGGTTGGGTTTCTCCGAGCCACCCCGGAGGTAGGCACGCGTCAACCCGAATATCTAGATTCGTGGAATATAAACAGGTAGAGTCAAGTGACAGGTAGGAGGTAGGTGTAATTAATATGTCAAGCGACAGATCAGATAACCAAGAAGACAATCTCATCTTGGCAAACATATATACATATACGTAGTATAGGTCGATACCTAATTGCACATGCGTACGTCGTATAGCGATGTTTCTGTTTCGCGATTGGGCATCGATCACAGCTAGCTGCTGGCGAATCCAAAAGCGGGACAATTAACACTGTTTCGAGACTTAATCAAGCTCCTAGAGAGATTTCGTATACACTGAATTGGTTCATGATCTAAGTTATTACCTCGGTGACATGCCCACATCCCATCGACCGCGAAGTTTAATTTCAGAAATACCCTTATATATAGGTTCTATATATACGGTCAATGACTCAATAACAGCACCCACAGTCGAAGGATGCTCTAGCAATCTATGTATTCAGGCTTATGCCTACCGTCTGTCTGTCTCAGCATCGGAAATATCTTTTCTCAACCCACCTATCTTCGAAATCATTGACCATATTGCCAATGACAACGGTTATCTCTGGGAAAACTTTCGTCAGACGATAGACGCCTACGTAGCCTGCTGAGTATGTTGCGACGACAATGCGATCTTGCGGGACACCGTGGTCTACGAGAACTTGAACAGCCATCAGCGCAGATCCTCCGCTAGACATCTGGGCGTCTAGCAGTAGAACGCTATCATGTCTGCTGATGTCTTTGGGGAGTTTCAGATAGTGCAACTCCGGCTCTCCGGTTCGGACGTTGGACTGAATCAGGAGACGCCCGGTGCGACCATCCGGTATTACTCTTCTCAGTCCGGCCTCGAACGAGGCGCCACCGCGAAGAACGATGACGGCACTGACTTCGCCTTTAGGTGTTAGTCCATTGTAAAGTCTACCAGCGGGAGTTTCGACTTTTAACTCTTGAAAGTGGACATTGTTCAAAGCCCTATACATGTCAGTAAGCGACATCAGATGCCACGGAACATGCTGTACGTACTCCTCGATGAGAAGACATGAGAATCGATCAAAATAAAATATAAAATCCTCGCTCGAAGTGTCAATATCCTGAATAATCGTGTTCATGGCTTTGAGTTGAGGGGTTTGTTTGAGAATGATGACTCGATCGGAAAGGGGTTCGCTATCAGAGCCAGCCTCCAAGCTCCTGAGGGCGGCGCGATGACGTGTTGACTTTTCGACAAGCTTTCTTTCGATATACTGAGTGACCATGGCTATGATAATAAGCACACGTCTCTGAGGAAGTGGATCATAACCTACCCATCGCAACTCGATTTTCTATTCCTCGTGGCACGATTATGTCTGTAAGGGAGTAAGTCTAAATACCGGGACGAAGAAGCAGTACGGGTTGAGAGTTATGAGACTATATCCCCTACCAGCATTGTTTCTCTGAGGTAAAACAAACTAGAGACAGGAAAGTTAGCTATAATCTTAGATTAGATCATGCTGATTTACCTTCTCATAATTTGGTTTCACGAAGCCGAACCATTGCTTAATGCAGCCCTCTACTGTACGGCCTCGGTCTCTTACATCTCGTAGGACTAGAGAATGGGTCAACGGCAATTCATCCACTGTCTATGTTACACCTTACTTCTTCTTGAGAGGCATGTATCCGCATCCGCTTCACAATAGATCTAACGCAAGATTAGCGTTGCCATAAGAGGTATACAACAACTAGGAACATACTTTCATGTCCATTAAATCCATCACTCTCTGGTCGTATAAAGCGAAGATGCCTTCCAGGACAAGAACATGAGGGGAATATATCGTGGTCGTCTCTTCCATGCGCTGGTGTTTCTCGAAGGAATATACTGGTACTTCAGCGCGCTTACTATATGGGTCAGACATCAGTGGGCGTCCCGTTGGATGGCTTATCATAGGGGACTACAACATCCTTACCCTGCCTTCAAGTCTCGGAGTGTCTGCACCAAGGCATCGAAGTCAATCGCCTACAAGATAGGATATCAATACGAGGATGGAGGACTAGGGACCCGATACGATGAATCTAACCTCGGGAGAGTCGAAATCATATTCGTTCAGGAAAGCTTTCCTCGAGCTTTCAGGGTCTAACGGTTTATAGTAGGAGTCCTATGATGAGTGAGACAAGAAGTCACCCTCTTTCTCCAATTACATAGGCATGCTTACCATGGACAAGATAACGACCCAAGGCAAGTTTAACTTGCTAACGATGGCATGTGATAACGTCGACTTTCCGGAACCGGAGCTGCCTGCTATACCAATGATACTGAGGTCAGCCCACGGAGGGCTATAATGGGCTCTCTTGGCAATTGTATCGGAATTATTATCAGCCACAATGGCCGGCGACCCAATACCGGTGTTCATGTTCACCTATTCAGGTTGCCGCTTATACATCCATAAGAAGATAATAAAAATGGTATAAAAGGAAGGTCTCGCAGTGCGTTCTCATGAATATTACAAGATTTGAAAGTGAAGAAAATGAAAGTGAGTGTTGTCGCGTGCCCACCTAAACCACTTTGGAGTATCGTAGGCTGACAGCACACAGTACTAGATAAAGAAACTTCTGAGGGGGCTAATGGGATGAGACCAGTAAGATGGTGCTAAGTTAGCTTTTTAGTACACTAATAAGCCAAAGGTTCTTATATAAGATGATTCGAGCAACCTATTGAAGACAGTTAAGCCAGATATACTAAAAAAAATCAAGAGAAAAAAAAAGGAGGATCAGATCTTCTAAAACCAATTATGAACAGGAAGAAACTGTGTGGATTTTGGAACGAGTCGAATTTAGCAGGTCGAATGGGTCAGTTGGAGCTTGGGGCGTGTTGATAGCTGATAACAGATACCACGCCCGTCCCTCAACGACAATGTGAGGCGTACGTAACAATGTGTAATGAGGCGCAAATCCGATGCGCCACACGACGGTCCAGTCACAGACCAGCATTTAACGCAATGGGTCTAGTTCGAGACCCCACTATTAATTAAGCACAAGTTCTTTACATTTCTGCACGCTCAACGAACCGAAACCTGCCTTAACCTTCCGTCCTTCATCCTCTTTTTTTTTTCTGTCTTATTTCCCATGCGCGACAACGCTACTCAGAAAGGTCTGCCTTGTGGCGGATATCCTAAGTAAATAGATTTCCCCTGGCTTCTTTTGCTTCATTCACCATTACTATTTTGAATTTCCTACCCTTTCAGTTCGTGCCTCTAGCTGGCAAGAGGGGTAGCAGGGCATGTCGTCAAGTGATATCTTGCTTGAGCATCATCTTCGTCACGCCAGGTACATTTCGGAATTGCTTGATCGCAAAATGGTACGCTATACTCCCTTGTTGACCAATACTATTTACTCCATTGCTAATTGGCGCCCGAACAGACTTCATCCGCGTCAACGACGAAACCGATGAAGCATCCCTTCACGGCACAGGTAGAGGAGGTAGCGACCTCTAAGAGGTAGGTTCATCATCCGTCCTTTCTCTCTTGCTTCCTCACTTCCTCCGTGGAATATGTGTAATGATGTAACAAATAAAACAATGGGAATCTCTCTGAGAATATCATGCGGAGACCTTTTATCAAATTAATTTTTCTGATCAAAAGTTTTCTAATTATTCCTTTCTGCAATCTGGGGAAGCACTAGCTAACTCGATTCCAATTAAGTGAAATTAACGCTTTGATTCTCGACTATCTGACAGTCGCTGGCTACCCAAATGCTGCCGCCAAATTCTCTAGCGAAGCGAACCTATCGCCCCAGCAGCCTTCGAGTGCTATCCACGCTCGACAGCAGATCCAGACCTTCATACACAAGGGCGAAATCGATAGCGCTATCCATGCCCTCAATGATTTCGATCCTTCTGTAAGTGCTATGATCTACTCTTATCTTTTCTTTGAAATGTCTTGCTGTGATTAAAACCCGAGTTTACATGCACCACTCATATGATCTTCGGATCGTTGATGAGGAACAACCACTTTTTTTATGAGCGCTTAGTTCATATATCAACATCCACATGTCCTCAGCGCTACCTCTAGCATTGGCTAACAATGTGAATAGATCTTAGATGAGGACGAGACCCTTCACTTTGCTCTCCTTCGCCTCCAGCTGGTGGAACTCATTCGACAGTCACGTCCTGGTGGAGATATTGGACCCGCTTTGGAGTTTGCGCAAACACAGTTGGGACCAAAGGCTCCGCGCACACCGCAATTTCTAGAGGACTTGGAGAAGACCATGTCGCTTCTCGTGTTTGATCACGACAATTTAGACCCTTCCTTGGCCGAACTCCTCAAGCCAAACCTTCGTCAAAAAGTGGCCGAAAAGGTTAACATAGCAATTTTACGTCGGCAGTCACAGCGAACAGATGCTGCTCTCCGACATCTAGCCCAGATGCGAGCGTGGAGCGAGGAGGTCGTCCGTAAAGACGGCAAGAAAGACCTTCCAGCACGAATTGACCTAGGTCTAGATGGCGATGATTCAGGCGGAGCAGAGAACGGACATGAGCCGATGATCACGACCTAGTGACTCGCTGGTCAGGTTTTCCCCGGCAGTCTTAATGATTTCGGCCGGGCCTTGTCCATATTCGGCTTACAGCTGGGAGAAGGAAGTTGTGACATATTATGATATTATGGTGAGGCGTTATGGAGGGCTAGGCAGGCGTTATTGTGAATCAGGAATACCCAGATATGGGCCCCAATAGTTGCTAGGTGTACCAGGCGTTTAGGTTCAGGGCTGGCAGAGGTCTATGCCATGCATGTTGTAAAGAGCTTTATGATCACTCATGGGCACGAGTCACTCAAGGGGCTTAAGGGATTAGTTAGTCACGGGAACCAGAACCGTTTAGCAAGGCGTACTGCACTCGGGTTACAGATACCATTGTCTAGCTTATTTACATAACCGTATGATTGTTTTCCCCACGTTCGCTCCTATTCTCGGTTGCGATAAATCCCTTCTATTTGGTTCGGATGTGTTTAAGCTTCTTGGGCGAGTATAAGAAATTGTTGGCGTATGCTTTGGGTGTGAAAGCTCTGTCGTTCGGCTCTTGTACAAAGTACTCGTAGCCCTGCTTCTCGGCGAATGCGATGGCATCTTCCTTGGTCTTGAACTCGAGCTTGGTACCTTGCATGAAATCACCGGAGGATTGCCATCCCATCAAAGGGTTCTCCCATCGGTGGCCTTTAGAGAGGATATCCCAATCCATTCTCCAATGGTGGGCGCCCCAGGTTCCGGATTGTGTGGCGGGCTTGGCGGGTCGGTAGATGCTATGCGCTTTGTCAGACAATTGCTTGCGGATACGGTCGGGGTAAATGGTTTCCTACCGGACAGCTCGTGCTTGTAGCTCAATTGGTGCACCAGAAAGTACGGCCGCGGGGAGGATGTCGTGGTCTTCGCTACCATCCATTACTTGCTTCGGTATGGGGGTAAATGTACTGCGATATATTCGTCAATATTGATATGAAGCCCGCATTTGCTTGCGATAACGTCATTTATAGGATCGTGGGTGGGACATACGATGTTGCTCTGTCGATGTGGACGCCGTAGTCGGGAGCATTGCGCGGCTTCTCGGCGGGTAGGGCGGGCTTTTCTGATTCGGCGAGGGATGTTGATGAGTCGTCGGATTTGAATCGTCTCTGGGCCATCGCTAGAGCTTGTCTGCTCGGGACTACTCTCGCATTCCATAGTAGCGACGTCGCCGCCGCTTGAGTTCGAAGGGAAGCCATGTTGTCCCGATCGATATCGATATATCAATCCCTCCCCAGCTAATGTACGTAATGGCAAGTGGATGGAGATGGCGGGGTGAGAACGTCGAATTACGGAATTAGATTAATAGGGATCTCAAAAATTAAGCTGGAGAGGAAATATTGAATTAAGGCGACTTTAGATTTGAAGGTTGAGATAATCGAGATATGAGGTATTTGATTGGCTAGGGCGGCAATTACCGCGCTAAAGCGGAAAAGCGCACGGATCAAGTTCACTAAACGAGGTCTTTTCGTTACTTTGATCAATTGAACAACCACTTCCCACTTTTGAGTCCATTTCAACGTCGAATTCACCTCAGCAAGCATCGCATCACAGATCAACAATTGCGCCAATCTCCGTCGCAATTGGTTCTCCTCTGTGATATCTCTGGTTTCCTTTATTATCTCTTTTTCGTCGCCACCAAACCCGCCACAATGAGCTTCGTCACTCGTAGGGCCCTCTCGACCCTCATTCCTCCCAAGGTCCGTAGTGTCCCGCAAATGTATAAATATATAACCCATAGGTCACTAACTGTTGCCACAGGTTGCCTCGCCGAATGTATGTATTAACCTGCCTCATATCGCGCTATCCGATTCCGTTCATTTTGACACGATCCTTGGGTTATGGCTTGATGTGTTTGGGAGGATTCAAATTGGCTTATAGCATCAATATTTTGCTCTGGGCAACTCCGGAAAAGATGTCAGAAGATTGAGGGGATTGAAATTTGCTGACAGGCGCATTGTTAGGCTATCGGCGCTGCTCCTGATGCTCTTCGCATGAAGCGCGTTGTCAGCTTCTACGAGAAACTTCCCCGAGGACCGGCTCCCGAAATCAAGGCCACCGGTATCCTGGGCCGATACCAGGCCAAGCACTTCGGAAAGAACCCTACTGCCAAGCGTACGTTGTTCTATTATATCTTGGCTTATAGTTATCTATGTGAAGGGGCCATATATGTGTTAACGGTTTCATCTTAGCTATCATTCACGCCATTGGTCTCCTCCTCGTCATTGGATACCCCATGACCTACTACTACCACTTGCGTAAGTGATCTAAACATGTCTACATAACCTAGATGGTAAATACTGACGCAATATAGGCCATCACAAGAACAACCCTCACTAAATAGATTCACCACCAAGATACCATCCGATGGACCTGGGTGGGGTTGAGCAAGTGGTCAAGATGTATAAAGATAGATGGCGTCAAGCATTAAGCATGGGTAGCCTCTCTGTATCAGAACAGAATCGAGCTTAGTCTCAAAGAACTTGAAAATTTTCATTCATCGTGTTGATGTGTCAAAAAAAAGTACATGAGATGCGTAGGTGATGGGATACATGTTCACGGTGTCTGGTTCCAAATCATATTGTATAGATTTTTTTATACATTGGACATGGGAGGCAGATACATGGAGGTACTCGTATGGGTGTGGATTGTCTAGTGGGTGGTCGGTGCTGGCATTATGATTTATAGTGACTCATATCTGTCGACAGTTTTCATTTTACTACATGACACTGGACCTTAGGGTAGGCAACGAGTACCTCGAGCTACGAAATCGTGGGATGTATTTTGTAGTTCGACACCCGACGAAATTGATTCACCAGATAAACCACACACGTTTGTTTTTCTTAACCTGATTTCTTCCCTTTCTACCTTTTTTCCTTCAGTCAACCTTTTTGATAATTCTCAACTCATGCACTTCACCTCACGACTTTCATTACCTTTACTCTAGGTACTGTTTACGCTCTCCTTTCTGCCAATTCTTTGCATGTTCTTTGCGTGTTTCCCTACGCTTCTCAATCATATTCTTTTCATACCATTCTTCGCAATCTTTTCTCGCACATTCTTTGCGTACTTGTCAAGCTTCGCGAATCACGTACGCTGCACTCCGACTAGATCATTAGTCGTATATACGTTCGTATATCTTCCACAATTCATCAATTCGTTAGATCATCAAGGCTGAACAGGTATGCACATATCATTCTCTACCTATTCTCAATTTTTACTTTTGTTCCCTTCGTTTCTTTGGGTCAACCTTCCACCTCATGTCCTCGTCGGTACATGAATACATACATAGTACTATATTAGTCGGTGTCGGCCTCGACTGTCTGCCAGTTGCACACCAGTCGTCTGCCGGCTGTCAGTAGACGAGAGTGATCTGTTGTTGCCGTTATTGCTGTTTTCGCTCTTTCCAGCCCACCAAGACAAGACACCCTACCCACCTTCCCACCTTTCCACTTTCTCAGCCACACCCGCCCCACCATTTTCGACCATTTTCGAGTTCCACACTCGCCTTTTCCCAGCCGTGCACTTGGATTTCTCTTCCTGTCTTCCAATTCCTAGTTCTCTCTCCACTTTTATTTCTGCGCAAGCCCCAAAGACCCGGGATCGTGTAAACTTTGCCAACACGACGCTGAACGTTGAAAGGGCCATTTTAGGACTGAACTTTCTAAACCTTGAAACTTTACAACAACCCACTTCGCAAGCTCTGTCGAGGTATTACAATCTGTTCCTCTTTTTTCATACATCATCCTCATACCAAGAGTGTAGTTCCTCTTACCGATTTTTATTTCGTCGCGCCTTGTGCGATCGAGGCTACGTCTGGTCTATTCTCTCTTTTTTTTTCTCTCTCACTCTCCCAATTTTCCCTTCTTCTCTCTAATTCCCATTTTTTTACTTCCACCTAGACGATTCGGTACCACAGTAAGTAACCGACTCTCCGATTTCTGAACGGCGTGACGCCAAGTACCCAAGTACGCAATCTTTAAATAGACCACTTCGACCAGCCCGTCAGCCTCAAGTTACCATTACCTTCTATCTTGCTCAACTATCGCAACATCCTACAGTGTACTCTTTGATCGCGACGCAAACACTAACGTTTCACGACAGTTCTCGAGTTGGATGATGGCCGATAAGCCCACAACCAACCAGCCCGACGCACGCTTTAATGAACCTCTCGTAAGTTCTTCACCCTTCACTCTTCACTCTTCCCGAATACCTTTCATCTTCCTTCCTTCCCTTCTTTCATCTTTTTACTTCCCCGTATCATATAAATATATCTGCCCTCTCGCCTTTTACTTCCTGCAATTTTGATGCAATTGCCTGACTACGCTGCTGTCGCAAAACTACTTACTCACGTGCATTTTGCGATAGACTGAACGAACAATTTCGAGCACCATCGCCCAAGATGTCGATCCCTCGCTACCCTCATTGAACGGAACCATTTCCGACCTTGAAAATAAGCAGATTGCCGAAATCGTTGACGAACTCGTTCATTCAGCAGAGGTTTCCGTGAGTGGAGGTTCGGACACAGAATCGTCGAAAGCACGACTAGGCGATAAAAACCATGCACGAAGCTCCTCTACGATCAAGAAGCCTCAGAGCTTCAAGTCGGTATCAGTGAACCGCACTTTCTTAGCGTCGAAAACCACAGCGAGCTCAGGTAACCGCCCCGACTCAGCAATCGGCTCCTCATCATCCACACCACAACCAACGCCTAGCACGTCAGCATCTCGTCTCAAGCTAGTTGCCAAGTCCGGCAGTAGTCTCGGTGGCTCTACTAAGACGCTTAGTAGCAATGGAAAGGCCCCCTCTGCGCCTGATCCCAATACCGTCTGGAATCGGAATAAGCGTAAGTTATTATGCAATATCTCGCTGGCTAATTAAAATCAGATTCATGCTAACCTCCACAATAGCCGTACCTCAACCCGAGCAGAAGAAATTATCGGACGAAGAATTAATGCACAAGTACGGCATTCATATGGCGGGTCGTTTAGGACCGGAAGATACCAAGGGACAGTCAAACTGGGCTGATATTGACGATGACGAGGAATGGGCCCCCGACACGATAACGTGGACAGATGGTACTAAGATCACCCTGCCACATGAGAGTGTTCCTAGCCCAAGCGTAGCTCCAGCTACGATTGACAAAGAGCCCCTTTCGGTCCTCCCACCACCAAAGACCAAATCCCCTGCCCCCCTACCCAGTGCGACTCAATCTCCGTCGGTCAGGCCGGGCGTTATGGCTTCAAGCAAGAGTCTTGTTCTTAAGGGAGCAACCGAAAAGCCGACTTTGGTAACAAAGCCGCCGGCACCACCGACCCCGGCTAAGTCTCCATGGGCTCCTCTACCACCGGTAGATAAAGTATCTCCTGTACAGTTGGATGCGGTCAATACAGGAGCTACGTCACAACCTCCGATGACAAAGGGTATGGTCACGCCTACAACCAAGGAGATAGCAGCAGATGATTTCACTAGATCTGGTTTTAGAGACCGACATGCTGGTAACCATAGCCAGCTCTACAATTCCCATTCAGGGCAATATGACCCTGTGCCAGATCACCGTAGAGGTTCCAGGAACGAACCCCACGGCCGTCAGCCGGCTGTGCTTCAGAGGCCTCAGTATCACGAACAGCAGGGTCCTGCAGAGCCTTCTGCCGCTTTTCAGACGAGCAGGACCAGTGCTCAAGAAGGCCCCTATCGCCGTCGGGGTTCTTCAAATGTCAGTGGTACAAGTGGTATCCTGGCTCGGAAGCCGTACGAAGTCCAGCCTCCGTCAGATTCTTTCCAATCCCGATCAGGATCGGTCACTGGCGCCGAAAGTCCCATCTCGTCCCACAACCAGCCGACAGCGAGGCTTCCGGTACTTAATCCATATCAACCTAGGCAATCGCCAGCCCACGCGCACGCCACTCCTCATTATAGCTCGCCCGCAGTAGATACTGCGCAGCCCACCGACGATCTGGAGATGCAAGTAGTAATCATGCGTGAACGTCGCGAGCAGGCGATCAGACGTCGTTCTGAACAGGAAGCGCGTGAGGAAGCAGCACGCAAGGCCCGTATCGCGGAAAAACTCAAGGCAATGGGTCCGCTCCCGGAGCGAAATGCTTCCAACAAGGAAAGAAGTCATCAAGAGTCCTCTCATGCGCCTCCAGAAGCATTAAACGAATCAACCCAGAGAGACCAAGGCGCAGCCGACAGCCGAACAAACGGCGAGTCCAAAGGAGCTATCAGTCAAGCTGACAAATCCCGAGGTCAAGCAGTACAAGGTGCTCACGTGTCGAAGGCTCAGCATCAGACGTCCTGGCCTGAAGTCCATCAACGCCAAGAACGTTATGGTTCATGGGGTAATAACACCCAAAATACTTCACGAAACGTCTGGGGTGCCCCCGGCAATGACCGTTCACTCGGAAACGGCACTTTTAACCCAGACCTGGGAAGCTTGCCTGACTCGCGATCCGCTCCTATAGCTGACCGCAATCACCGTCCGGCCCCAATTGGCCCTCCTCATTCTATGTCCTCTAACCGTTTGGCTCCTATTGGGCCACCTCGTGGTCGATCTTCAAATACGACCCAAGGACCTGAACCGGGCTCTTCCAATCCTTGGAAGTCTTTCAACATTCAAGAAGACGACCGTAGACGAGCGCTTGAGATGCAAGCCAAAATCAACGCCCAAAAGGAAGAGACAGCACTCCCTATTAATGACGATTGGCGAACTAGAGCCGCAACAAAACCGGCAGTTTCAAGCGCTCCTCGCCAAGACGCGACTATGGCGATTAATAACCATAACGAGGCTCAGTCGACTGCTTCGTATAACGCTTCCACGGCGAGCTCGACTATAAATTCCGCACGTGATCACCATGTTACGGGACCCTCGGAGGAGGATCGATCCAGGTGGAAAGGGCGCATGCCCTCAGATTACGCTGCCGCTAGACTGGCTAGAGAGGCGAAAGAGGCTGCCGCTAAAGAGAGCGGACCGACGCCCGAGGAACGTGCCAAATGGAAGGGGCGTATGCCATCAGATTATGCTGCTGCACGGCTAGCTAGGGAAGCTAGGGACGCGGCAGCCGCAAAAATGAACGGCAGTCATACTGACTACAGCCGACAACCTGCAGCTGAATCCACAAAGCCAACCGCATCTAATCCCACGGCCCAATCCAGAAGCGCTTCCCGCTTCTTTCCCTCATCTCGAGAACCGCAATCTCAAGATGATTATCGGGAACAGTATCGCTCAAAATCACCCACACCACCCCCGCCTACTGCGGATGGTCATCCCGTTTTCGATGGTGATAGCAGTCGTCCTCACGTGGCGTTGCCGCCAGCCCGTCCGATTGTCAAGTTACCACCTCCGACCAATTCTACGGACCCGAGTCCCGTATTTCCGCCTGCTAAGCCGGCGGCCCCTATTTCCTTCGCAGCAGCTGCTGCGGCACCCACCAGAACTTTCCAACATTCCACTGCCCCCCGCCCTGCTAGCAGAGGAATAGGTTATGGTGGAATCCATCAAACGCCGTATGAGATCTCTTCTCAGGAGAACTGGCAGGAAAAGATTAATACTCTTTTTGGGAAGAATACATCCCCAGCGCCTGTTAAGTCTATGGCGGTAGATTCCTCAAGTAGGATAGCTCTAGAGCATTCTCACACCTACGACCCAGCCACGGTCGCGTTGCCCGGCTTATCCCATTCGGTGAGCTCCCTGGTTTCTGACAATAGTGATTACACTAGTAGAGAGATGGCCGAGGAATGCTTCGGGGAGCAAGAAATGGGATCTCTACCCACAGTGCGCCTACCTAGTGAGGCGCCAGATGCTTTGTGGCAACCGGCAGAGTTCCATACCGAACCTGTGCCTCCTAAGCTACGAATTGATCCAATGGGCGCGGAAGCATGGAGGTTTCCTCCCCCAGAGGTGACCAATGGCAGGAATGTGATCCGGATCTCGGGTCCTTTTATGGCAGAGCCAAAGACTGCACTTATGAGGTACGACAATGGGCGTTCGAATAGTAATCAACGTCGTCCAGGAGCCCGTGGAGGTGCACGACGTCTTTCCGGCCGTGGAGGTCAACGAGGTGGGAGGGAACATTCTGACCATCCTGGAGATCATTCATCTCACCCCCCTAGCCGTCCGTCCACTCGCAGCGGGCGAGGAAATTTCAGGCCAAGAATGGAAAACGCATCAGGTAGACATTCATCTACCGCTGCACCGTCGCAGTGGTCTTGAAGATCAAAGCTCTTGAAGATTTGATCATACTATTCTCCCTCTCTATGACTCGATCATAAACGACGCATCAAAATTCACCATCTTCTTACTGATGTTCGGACAATAAGCTGGTCCCTGGACGTCAGTTTGTACAATACTTTCTCTGCGTTCTTCTCATGACGAAAGTCATCAACTCCTTTTTTTAACTATGACGCAATAGCTTCCGGTTCTACGAAAGACACATAATGGTCAATTAGTCAGTTTCACACCGTTATAACAACACCCCAATCGATCTTTCGCCATGAGCAAAGGCATTCTTGCGTTTTCCTTTTCCACTGAACCGGTTGGCAGCAGACTTCGACACTTCATATACAACATCGGATTGTCGGGACCAAGGGATCCTTGGGGCGTTGCTGGAATGGACGGACAGAAAAAGCCTTCCCAGTGCGGTGGCTCTTAGGTAGTTAGGTATGAACGAAGGGGACTAACTTAAATACTATCAATGACAAAAATGATAACCGTCTGGAAACAATACGGTGGCAAGGGCACGAATGCAAGCATGCGTGTGGATTTTGCCAATTCTCTTTACTACTACTTACTACTTACTACAACCTATTCGAGCAAGGCAAATGAGTGTGCTTGTCATCACGGCATGCACGGTAGCCTACGCCTACGTGCACGAGCTGGAGAGTCTTATCAGTAGCTCTCCTATCCCGGATTATATTCGCAGTGCGTCATACGGGTACGGATAGGATGAGGATCATGATGTCTCACACCGCCAGCTCTTTGCTATTGGCTTAGCAGTTCGCTGAAACTCAGTAATTGAGAAATTCTCCCAATAATACGTGTAAAGTTCCTTTTTATGACTGGTGATGTCTGTGTCCCGATCTTGAGCATGCACGATTGTGTCCTGGCTCTATGATAATATGTAATTGCCTGGACAAGTATGAGTTGGAGTGTCAGGATGACATGTGCTACTGTAGTCTAGTAAAAGGTACTTGCACGTCAACTCTTCTCTCGTTGATATAGAAGCCAACTCAACAGTAGCAAGAAACTGGACATGACCTTAGTCACTGAGACTTTTATATCGATTTAAGACTCAGGTAAGCAGTCAATTTAGGAGAAAGCATCTTAGATAGTTGATTCAGCATACACTTCATTCCATGCCTCACCACCTACAATTCACACATGACACCCTAGATTATATACAGTAAGGTTATTTCATCTCATCTCATATTGGATTATCTTCATCTACATAAACGTGATGATATCTCATTCATCCCTTAGTCATCTCTAGACTCCGTGCGCCCTATCCTCCCTCGCTCGGTAGTAACTCGTAGTTGTCTCGTTCATTATCTCCAATTCATCGTTTGTAGACCGTAACCACAACACCTCATGATCCTTAGAGCTTGTGTGTCATTTCACATTCACCTCCCCCATTAGCTAACCCGCGATGATGTAAAGACCAACATCCATATCACTTAGGTACACATGTCCGTGTTTATTTCTTCGTCTCATCCCCCTATAACGCCACCCAGCGCCGCCCGTAGGGTAAACATCGAGGTCGTGGCAATATTCCATTCATTAGGTAGCTTAGTATTCTTCTATCGCGCAGTTGGGGTGTATCACGTAGACGACCTTCTGGGAGGCTGCCTCCCCAGCTGGTTCCTCGTCGCCAAGGACCGCCATGAGAATCCTGTCCTGTTTTCATAGTTAGCATTAGAGCAAGAAAAAGGAAGCAATAATAAATAGAGAGGGGGGGAAAACATACCTTGACCATCTTCTTCAACACCATCTTTGCAACACTCATCTCCTTGTGATAATCCTCCTCACCCTCGAGCTCCTCTTCCTTCTGCTCGAGATACCACTCCACTAATGCATCTCCTTCGACACCTTCACCTTCTCCCTCTACCTCTTCTTCCTTGACTCTCGACACGAACAAGTTCACCATGGCGATATACTTCTCATACGTAATCGCCGTCTTCTTCTTCGGCTGCACCGCCGCGCTCGGTTCCTTGCTAGCCTGTCCGCTAGCTGGTGCATCGCCGTCTTCATCCTCATCACCATCGCCCATCTGCTCATCGCCCTCTTCATCCCTAGCCCCAGACATCGCGCGGTCTGCCGCAGCAACCAGCTCAGCCGCGTCCTCTGGCTTATCAAACTCGTCGTCGTCATCCATCTCCACGTCATCATGTTCGACAGAGATAATACTCTGTCTGAGCAGATTAAACGCTTCATCCACAAACTCGGTCGTAATATCCTCGACACAGTTTGCTTTAGCAATAGCCTCTGATAATCTAATCAAACTCTCCAGCTGTCTGACCGTGATACGGTAACTGTTCTTCCCGATCCCGCCTTGCGCATCGTCCGCGCGTAGCTCCTTGTACTTCTCGACGAGACGTTCCTTAGCCTCGTCGCTGAACTCGGGGCGGAATGTCCGCGCGAACCGGATGTACCGCTGTAGACATTCGGTGCTGAACTCGGGCTCGATGGCGCTATCGCGTAGGGCGTGGAGTCCGACGATATGCTCTGCTAAGTGTCGGTCGACGGCTTCGTTACACTCGTCGAGGATCACGAAGAACAGGTCGAAACGCGACATGATAGGAGCCGACATGTTGATATTCGTCCGTAGTGTCGCCTTCCGGTTATATCGGCCACCGACCGGGTTAGCGGCTGCGAGAATGGAGGTGCGTGCGTTGAGGGTGGCTTGGATACCGGCCTTGGCGATGGAAATCGTCTGCTGTTCCATGGCTTCGTGGATAGCGACTTGATCTGCAATGTCCATCTTGTCGAATTCGTCGATGCAGCAAATGCCGTTGTCGGCTAACATGAGCGCACCAGCTTCGATGGTAAATTCGCCCGTTTCTTCGTCTTTGACGACAGCGGCCGTTAGACCGGCCGCCGATGAGGCTTTTCCGGACGTGTAGACCGCGCGTGGGGCGAAGGAGCAGATGTATTTCAGGAACTGGGATTTAGAGGTTGACGGGTCGCCGACGATGCAAATGTTGATGTCGCCACGGAGAGCCATGCCTTCGGCGGTGGTTTTGTGGACACCAGACATCAACTGCAAAAGCAGGCCTTTCTTGACAATATCATGGCCATATACCGTGGGCGCAAGAGACTGCACTAAACGACCATAGATATGGTCACTATGAACCATTTCACGAAGCTCGTCGATTTCACTAGGCGTCATCGAATTGAGAATGGCCGTCTGAGCCTCCTCAGACGTTTCAGCCGTGTCAACCGATGTTGAGGTTAAAGTGTTAATGATATCATGGACTTGGCGAGACGACGTCTGGCCAGGTGTAGAGGAGTCCGGAGTCACCATATTGGCCAGGAATGCCAGTCGATAAGTCAGGTCGCGAACACCCAGCGACTTCAAGCCCGAAACGCCACTGCCGCCGACGTCGTTTCCTCGTGGCGTATTCCGATCATCTCGGATAGCTGTAGGCCTAACTCCAGGAAGACCTAGCTGACTTACATCAGGCACCACGATTAAAGCACCTGTAAATATACACTTCTCGCCTGCCTTTGCACGATCTACCATTTCTCCTCGTAGGATGACATCCATCGTTCGCGGCATACTACCAGTAGGAATTTCCGAACTGTTCTCCTGAATACGGACTTTCTGCCAATCGATGAAGGTACTCTGTCTGATATCTAGCTGCCATGCTAGACGGTTTCCACACTCCACGTTGGGACATTGCGTAGGTTCGGTATACCGAAACGTTTGCTCAACATTGGGGATGACAGAACGGCAATTCTCACAGAGAAAAGTGGCAAGAGAGAGCTCGGGTCGTACCTCGGATGTTCGTGTGACGGTTCCGGAGATGGAGAGAAGTTGGCCTATATTCTTGGCACGTAAGGCACGTACTCGGGAGACAAGGGGAAGGTTATAGAAGGCAATAGCGAACAGCTTATCTGTCTGTTGGTTTGCCGTCTTGTTTCCCTGCTCGGATTGACTTGCCGAGCCAATATTGCTAGCACCGGATGTTGTTTGGTTGCTAGACGTAGTAGCTTGTCGATGTTCTCGGAAATACTGGGGCTCGTATTTGGCGATCATGTTGTGGAGGGCATTGGTAAGGAAGGGGAGAAATCGGTAGTACTGCATGTTAATGGCATTGGCCAGACCGCCATTTTGATAGCTGGCGACGTGATTATAGTTGACGTAGAAGGTTGATAATTGGTAAATACGCATGCCATGAATCTGGGCTACGTAGAATTTGTTCGTAGTAACGGCACTCGAGGTGGGTGCACCAGACGAAGCAGGGTCTTCAATGAATCTTTTCTCTGGTTAATCGTGATGTCTACTGTTGAGAGGACGAGACATGGACGAGACATACTCTTCAATAAAGTTTTCAAAGTGTTCCTGAACGGTGATACCAATCCTGTCCTCTACTCGTGGGATCGTAGCGGGGTCTCTCCGTCTTGTGCGACTGGGGATCTGGTCATCGGCGAAGCCATCAGCCTCGTCGTCACTTGGTGCTGCTAAGCTTTCGGAGGGGGGACCTCGAGGTCGTGCCGAAGATCCTCTGTTAAACGGTCTGGCTCTGGGAGTAGCAGCAGCTCTCGAAGGTGCGTCGGACATCAACATGCCCGAATCGCTTGGGGTCGCCATTGTAGATCGAAAAGTATGTCTGGAAATGGCAAGAGTGAGGTATTATGGTGTTGAGGGGCAGTGTAATCAGTGTAATTGCTACGACCCTTCGATCGTGAGTATTCATCCAGATGTAAAAATTAAGGAGTTAAGTGGAGGGGCAGAACGGGGCCTAAAAATCGCGTCGCGTGGTAAATCAACTACTAGACGCGACTTTTGGTGTAAAGACCCATCCAAGTAGCCAATCAGAGAGCGTATCTCTAAGTGGTTGCAGGCGACAGGGATTTTCCAGGGACCTTCCCGGCGAAGGGCAGTATCTTTATGTATCTATACCATATGAGATATGATACTCGCCTATCAAAATATATCATATGCATATAAGCGAGTACAGAGCCACCCGGTAGATACATACATCAAAATGACTTGGTGGGATCGCGGATGTTACTTCCCGTTACTTCTATCATCAATGAACTTTTTACTGAAAGATAAATCCATCTAAAGAATAGCAGGAAATTGAAACTGGACGACGGTGACAACTCCAATAATCGTTACGTTTACCCGTAAACGATATCGATATATTAGATGCCGCTCATCTTCTAAAGTTCGATTGCTGATTTCTAGTTCACCTCGGTACTACTCATATTTTCACAGAGATTTCATCACTAAAGTGACATCTCAAAGATCGTCACTCATTCATCCATGCCATGAGTTGAATTGTGCAGTATCTGCTCAAGATGGCGCTGGAGTTATCCTCCAACTGGAAAAAGCTACAAGCCCAAATAAAAGCCGAGTCCACCTCAACTTCATCACTATCAAAACCTTCAGCGAAAAGAAAAGCCGACGGGCCCTCATCTCACCCAAAACGACAAAAGTCGCAGACGCCCTCCAGGACACAGGGGAAGCAGTCGTTGCTAAAACAATTAACTAAGACCTCTCATAAAACCAATCCCAAATCCCCATCAGACAAACCAATGGGCGTAACCCAATCCTCCGCCCTCGCCCGCGGCACCCCCACAACCATAACCCCTTCCTTAGCGCTCTGGGCCGAGGACAACGACATCTCCTCGGAGGCCCTAGCAGAAGCCTACTCCCTAGGCGTCAAGAACAACGCCTGCCTCACAGCCTCCCCGCCCCGGGTGAACGAAGGGCTAGCCCCGGGCGTCGAGGTAGGCAAGTACGTATCCATCGACTGCGAGATGGTCGGCGTGGGCCCAGACGGCCGCGAGTCCGCGCTAGCGCGCGTGAGCGTCGTCGATTTCCACGGGCGCCAAGTGTACGACTCCTTCGTCGCGCCGCGCGAGCGCGTGACCGACTGGCGCACCCCCATCACCGGCATCACGGCGCGCACGCTCTCCGCCGCGCGTCCCTTCGCCGAGGTCCAGGCCGCGGTCGCCGAGCTGCTGAAGGACCGCATCCTCGTCGGCCACGACCTCCGGCACGACCTAGCGGCGCTGCAGCTGAGCCACCCGAGCGCTCAGGTCCGGGATACGGCAAGATTCGCGGGGTACCGGAAGTACGGGCACGGACCTAGACCGGCGTTGAGGGTGCTGGCGCGCGAGGTGCTGGGCGTCGAGATACAGACGGGGCATCACTCGAGCATTGAGGATGCGCGGGTTGCGATGCTGTTGTTTCGGAAGAAGAAATCCGATTTTGATGTCCAGCATGCTAGCAGATACGGCTTACCCGTGGAGAAGACGACGGCGAGTGAGACGGTGCCGGGTAACGGTGGTAAGGCACAAGTGAAGCCTAAGAAAAGTCAGGGGAAGAAGAAAAAGAAGAAGCATTGATACATAGTAAACCCCGAATGAAGAGAAGTCACTCTACATGAGTACGAATCTCACTGTTGTCGTAATGTCACATTATTGGTGCCTCGGAATATAATATTGGAACAGCATTTCGCATCCAAATTCTGCAGCTCTGTCCCCTGATCTCATGATCTCGAAATTCCCCTTCTCTAATGCAGATACGCTCCCGCTCTATGCTGTCGTAACAAACACAAACATGGCCCATATATAGTATAGGGGCAATACTCCTCTACTATGTCCCCCAAATGTGAACCCTTGACTTGATCACACTATCAGACTGGGATATCTTCCATCAACTCCATAGCACCTTCCCTTCCGACCGTTATGATGACATCGCCTAATGTTTTCGTGACAAATCCGGCTTCGCAGTACGTGAAGTAATACTATAACAAGAAAATTAGTCCGTGATCCATATATCACTTTTCGATAATAGGCAATAATCACCTCCCACTTCCGCCTGAAAACATCGATCTCCTGTTGCGTCATTTGAAGGTGCTCTCTCTTCAGTGCCGGCCTGATCTTGGACTCGAAGTTTGCCATGAACTTTTCTTTCCACAGTCGGAGGGTTTTGGCGTAATGGCCCCCAATGTTCTCGACCTTCTCCACGATCAATGTACCCTTAGACTCATTTGTGATATGATTAAGCAGCTGGGTAATGGAGGGTAGGTAGCCACCCGGGAATATGTGCTTGTTTATGAAGCTGTATATAGGTTAGCGATGGTGAGTACGAAAAAGATCATGGGTGACAGACTCACTCTTCGGATTTCGAGTAAGCTTCATGTCTCCCTTCGGGCATTGTAATGCACTGAAACATAGCGATGCCGCCCTTCTTCTTGAGTAATCGATCAATGCACGCAAAGTAAGTGCCTAGGTACTCCTGGCCGACCGCCTCTAGCATCTCAATAGAGACGATCTTGTCATATGTGGCCGTGTCCGGTAAGTTCCGGTAGTCCAGTAATTGGACGTCTATCCGACTCGAGAACCCAGCTTCTTCGATTCGCTCTTCTGCTAATGCCTTCTGTTCCTTTGACAGCGTGAGACTCGTCACCCGGCACCCTGTCCTTCTCACTGCTTGAATCGCAAATGATCCCCAGCCTGTTCCAATCTCCAGAACATGGTCTGTAAGTTTTATTCGAGTACCATCGATGAACCTGTTGAGTTTCGTGATTTGCGCTGCCATAAGACTCTCTTCTAGCTCGGTGTAAGAAGGCCGTGGCTGCCAAATGGGGCATGAATAAGTCATGTCTTCCGAGAGAAACGCCGCGAACATATCATTGCTGATATCGTAGTGGGCTGATATATTCAACAGCGCGTTTGATAGGGTGTTTGTGGTCCGCGCAATGCTTGAGATTGCACCCGAAATCGACGAGAACAGTGTAATTCCGTTGCTCAGTTGATCTCTGTTCACAATGAAGAGCTGCGGTGCGCATCAGTCTAGTTGCATGAACACGAGCAATTCACAAACCTGAAAGAAGGCCGTTAGGTCGGCACATTCGAATTCACCCAGCATATAGGATTCCGCGAATCCCATATCAGCGAATAAAAGCAACCTCATCCAAAAAGCATCATCCTTTACTCTAATTTCAACTCGAGGAATGATGTCGGCCCTCCTAATTGAGTAATCTCCGTTCGTTGATTCCAAGCTTTTGGAAGCAAGTCTTTGTCCATACACTAGTCTTGTTCCTGCCGGTTCATCAACTAATAACAGCGTGCCGATGGTGATCTTGGAGAAGACTGATAGTACGGCCGGCTTGGCAATCGCCAAAGCCGGACCCCAAGTTAAACCCCCTATAGTTCCGCGAACTATATCGGCGCCGCGAGTGAGAGGCCTGGCGATGACCGGCGGGATCGACGGGACCATCATTTTCTTAATTGCCTCCTCAATAGAGAAGAAAAAAAGACAACGAGTGGGCTAATGAGACAATCAGGCCTGTATAACCAAACTCAAAGCAGGGGATTGGCAGGTAATGCTATAATGACGTTAAGTGTGGACGAATGTTCCTCATGTAAAAACTCAAAAAGAATGAAATGGTCTACTATATATCTAGATTCTAGGGACGCAAAATGTAAAACGTCAGAGAATAAAAACAAAGAAAAGAAAAATCATAATATAATAAGTATATTCATTTGCATTAGCAGGGTAACACTTAAGGAGTAACGCCTAGGGATTGCAGATGCAAAAGCAAGAGTTTCAAGCTTGTCACCGCCATTGTGGTCCGGATTTCCCTATTTACCTAGTAGGGATAAGTGAGCTGCCGTTGCACTCATTGTACCTTCATGTAGGAAACACTATTGCCGGAGTCAAAACGTGAGAACACTAGATCTTCTTTGGTGAGGACCGGCTCCTCGCTCGGGCATATACAGGGATAGTCAAGGAGGCAGCCAGGGACCGACTCCATATTTGTTTCGGGATATACGTGAACCGGCGTCCAGGAAAAGTCTCGTTGCAAAAAATCCTGCATGTCAGTGACAGTAACGGCATGCTAAAATCATGATCGATATGAGGGATCATATTGCGGCGGATCTAGCCAATGACAGTAAGACGGATATCGCCAAGTTGATACTAATAGTAGGTGAGAATGATCACCCAATAATAAAGATACTACGTGTGTATCTTGGCTTTTTTTCAGCCTCACTCGTTAATCTGGATTAGACGCTAAGATTGAGTCTCGATGTATGTACTTGGCGTCTCAAAGAGGATCGGGAACGATTCTTCAAGTTCAGGTATCTAAATACTTCGCACAGGTTCTTCTGCTTAGTAAACAACAGTCCAAGAGGTGGTCGTGTAGGATCCAAGAGATAATCATGTCGTTGATATTTGGTCAAGATGCATGAGACGCTGCATATGTGCAGAAGAGGAAAGAAAATCTAGTCAAGGCGGCGGCGATCCCCACGTTAGTGTGCAAGTCTCAGGAACCTTATCCAAGTAGGGGGAGTCCCTGGCTCGTGTGACGATGGATAGTTCCGGATGTCCTAGTAGTAATAATAGTGTTGGTAACAATCCGGAATGTTACCATAGCGGGAAATAGCGCATGCAAGTCTCTAGCGATGTCGCTTTCTCTGTGTGATTTCTGTGTGATTTCTATGTGGTCGTGCTTAATCCATGGTCATCCATGGCCATCTCGTCATCGGATGCCGGAGTAAGATGGAGCACAAGATGGAGCACAAGATGGAGCACTTGAGATAATTAGCTTATGGGTCAAGTTGTCAATGACATCAAGACTGCTCTGGCAGGCTGGCGGGACAACGGACACGGTATAGCGCCCATAGATGTCTCGGAATGGTTAGTGGTGAAAGCTGTTGGGAAAAATGTAATCTAATGTGGACTAGGCATTTATACAACTTGAGTTGAGATACAGAGTTATTAGCTGTCACACTGATGAGAATCTCGGGACAGATCAAGAGTTGTTGGAACATGGAAGATTGGAAGATTGGAAGATTTCCAAAGCGAACCGAATTGATTTTGGGAGAGAACCTTAAGCCCCCTGGCCCCGTAGAAACAAGGAGCGGGGCTGACATAATGCACGTAATGCTTACTACCCTGCTACCTTGTAGCAGATGAAGTAATCTTACGCTTACAACATAATGTTACAATTTCATTAGTCATCATCCCAGCTTGCAAATAGCGAGGTGCTTTACGCGTTTTAATTGATTTTCTTAGTCATACGCGTTCTTACGCTTGTTCTCTATGGCATTGAAACCATTACCTACAGCCAATACATAAAAATCTAGTGAAAACAATTACAGAATGGCTCGTCCTATTTTCACCGTCGAATCTCAGGAAACTATCCCTAAGAAGGCTCAAGTCAACTTGTTGCCTTGTCGCATACACCACGATGGCGACGTCAATCCGATTGATACATACTGGAACCCCCAGGATGACCAAGGTAGGAAGATAATACGTCCCTCTCAAGTCTCAAGTCTCAATTAGACTCCTGTTCTCATGATATGATTTTTACAGACCAAACAAAAACGGCTTATCTAAGAGGTCGGAAACTTCAAGGCAAAGCCGTCAAGTTACCCGAGGGATATTACGGTACTATTGTTGAGAAGTCTGAGCCAAAGAAGCCTGAAAACCCTAGTAATGATGAAGAAATGACCGAGGTCATTGAGATCCAAGACGATTCAGACGACCAACCCGAAACAGGTGCAATGACAGGAAAGGCAACATTTGATGAACTCATGGTCTGGAATCATGAATCCTTAGCCAATTCTAGCGAAGACCCCTATCTGAGAGGCATGGAGGAGTGGATATCCTTTGCAGAGCAGGTTCGTTAACTACCTTTCAGTCCTCAATTCTGTGATGTGTGATGTCCGATTCTCATTGATTTCACAGACACATTCATATCCAGAGAAGCATTCAGACAATTAACGAAACCAAGTAATATGTCGTTATCATTTTCGTGTACATAGCATAGGTTAAAGGAACATTTGATATTCAACACCGTGCATTTGCACAGTATTGGCAGTTCTCGCACAGTAGCTCGTCTGTGCAAGGTGGCAACTGTGATTGGTTAATTATGGCTGCAGGTACCAGGTTTAGGGAGTTTTAGGGAGTTTTATATGCCGACGACCGATAATCCATCAACTTTATGGAGCTTTTCTAGGCTGCTAGGCTGCTAGGTTAGCTTTGCCCCTCCAAACTTATATTCAATCCATCATTTTATCAACTCTTGTTTTTACATTTTCATCAAAACCAACGCGCAACCATCGAATTTCATCATGAGTCCCAGTGCGCTCAATGGCGAGGCCGCCGTGGGGCCTGAGGGACCTCGACAGAAGAGCAGGGCCACCATCGACACGATACGCGTGGGCTGCATCGCTATGGTCGAGAAAGATGGGCAAGCCCGTCGCGCCGAAATCCTCAGCATAAGAGACACCAAGAGCGGCCGCCAATTCTACTGCAACTTTGACAACTTCAACAAGCGTCTCGACGAGTGGGTACCCGTAAAACGAATAGATTTTGATCAAGATGTTGAATGGCCAAATCCCGAAAAGGACAAGCCTAAAGATGGAAAAGGCAAGAACTCGACGGCGCCTAAGAGGAAGGTCGTTGGGAACAAGGCGCAAAAGCGACCAGGAAAGAGAGAACAGTCGGTTGCATCTGAGGCGGTCACACCCCATCCGTGGCCCGATTTTACCGATAGTCAACCGCAATCGAAAGCACCTTCCACGCCGAGAGACCTCGAACCTAAGGCCGGAGAGACGCCTGCTGCTAATGGCGATGATATGGACATAGATGAAGACGAATCAACACTCGAAGTTAAGAAGGAGGGTGTTGGTTTCAGTCGAGAAGCTGAAATTGAGAAGCTGCGAACTGGTGGTTCGATGACCCAAAACCCTACTGAACTCGCCCGTATCCGAAATATTTCCAAAGTCCAGTTCGGCCAATGGGATCTATTCCCGTGGTATTTCTCGCCATACCCGGAGGCCTTCACTCAAGAAGATGTTATCTTCATATGCGAATTTTGCCTTAGTTATTACGGCGATAAGAAGTCGTTTTGTCGACATCGTTCAAAGTGCACTCTTCAACACCCGCCCGGAAACGAGATATATCGAGACGACTATGTCTCGTTTTTCGAGATTGATGGTCGACGACAACGCACCTGGTGCCGAAACCTGTGTCTAATATCCAAGATGTTCCTCGATCACAAGACACTCTACTATGACGTGGATCCTTTCTTATTCTACGTGATGACCCAGAAAAGCGAAAAGGGACATCACCTTGTGGGTTACTTTTCGAAGGAGAAGGAGAGCGCCGATGGATACAACGTCGCCTGTATTCTGACTTTGCCTCAGTATCAGCGAAAGGGATTCGGCAGATTACTAATACAGTTCTCCTACGAACTTTCCAAGATCGAGGGCAAGCTTGGATCTCCTGAGAAACCCCTTTCCGATTTGGGTCTTCTTAGTTACAGACAGTACTGGTCTGAGAACATTCTTGAACTGCTACTAGAATGCAACGAGAGAGACGAGAAGTCGAGCATCGAGCAGATATCGAGTTCTTTGGCTATGACCACGCAAGACGTCGAGCATACCCTTCAGGCACTCAAGATGCAAGTGTACCACAAGGGAGAGCATAAGTTGGTCATACCGGAGTCGCTTATCAAGCAGCGTGAGAAGACCAAGCAGAAGCAGAAGAGATTCATTGCTCCCGAACGCATCCAGTGGAAACCCCCGGTGTTTACTGCTTCATCCCGTACGTGGGGTTGGTAAAGAGGCTTGGTTGGGCCGATCATTGCAGTGGCGTTAGGAAAGGGGCAGAAAGCTGTTTCAAATTAGATACCCAAATGCAAACCCAAGAATGCTTTCAACATATTCGTCTGGTCGTTCATCGTGATATATCCACTGATCCGCTGCTCGTCAAAAGCTAAAACTTGTCCTATTAAAAACGACCTGAGATAAAAACAGGGATTTAGAAGAAATCGACAATTATCTCGGTGATTTTGTAGGTATTGATGAAATGATATTCTCTTGTATATTACTAATATTAGTCAGAGATTACTCATTGTCAATCTTCACGGACATAAATCATCTCTAGATATGTATCTACCTTCTATCTTCTACTATTATCTTCTCAAATTGCTTTTTACCTCCAAAAACCCAAGTCAGTGGGTATCTCTGCCTTATATCCTAAGCTCATATTGAAGAGCCAAGGTAGCAAAAGACCCTCATGATTCCCAAGCAACCTCCTACGCCCATCCTAGAAATGACTACCTGTACACGTCTATGCATCATGAATCATCAATAAAAAGAGACCTTGTAAGCTGGGAAGCTTAGCGGGATGTAGGCTGAACATCAGTAAGAACCTGTTCGGTTGTCACCATGGCCTTCTCTCTAGCTTGTGCTTCCTTCTTTTCCATGGCTTCTTTCATCTTCTCCATACGTTCCTCTCTCCACTGAGGGCCATATTTCTGTATGATCCAAAGCGCCGGAGAAAAGACACCGTAGATTAGGGCGACGAACGTGTAGGTCCATCCTCGTCCCCAAGCGTCGATTATATACTGTATTATCGCCGTACCAACTGCACCCGATAGACATCGACACAGGTTGTTCGCGGCCGTCGCGGTAGCAGGAGCCTGCGGGTATAGATCGACGATCAGGACGTTTATAATCTGGAAGGGGCCTGTAACGCCTATCCCGATGAAAAACAATAGAACGAGAGGCACGGCTACGTGAGTTTCGTAGTGCAGTGCCCAACCATACCCAATAGATACAAGGAGCCCGAGCGAAACAAGAGGGTATGCTATCTGAAGCCGGGCTTTTTCAATAGGGAAGCCCTTGAGATCGTTTCCACGCTTCCCCTCGACGCGAACACCTAGCTTCTTGGCTATGCGACGGAAATTCCAGTCTAGTATGTATCCTGTAGTAATCGAGGAAATCATGGTGGCACCTCCTATCGGTAAGTAGCAAAGGCCGAGCTGGATCTCGTTGTAGTGATAAATATCAGCAAATTGGGAAGCGAGAGTGGCTGTGATAAGATTAAAACCCATAAAGAGACAGGCATTATAACCTAATACCAATGCCATATCCTTGTTTCCGATGACAGAGAGGGTATTGAGCGGATTGGGAAATCGAAGTTTCTGTCGTGGGTAGTTAGACGACCGGTTTACAGGGTGACGTTTGGACTGGATATAATCGAGTAGTGTCATATTCCATCCCTGAGGTGGAATGGATCCATTTCCCACTACTTTCCTCCCCGTTTCCGGAACCGCTAAGGCGTAAGGGATCAGCCAGCAGACGGCGAGGATCGTCAAGAACCAAAAGATAGCAGGCCACCCTAGGTATTGTGAAAGTAGTCCACCGATGACCGGGCCAAGCGCCGGACCGATGGTAAGACCTGCGCCGACAATCCCCATAAATTTCCCCCGTTCGGAGCTAGCCGCTATATCTGCAACTACGCCATAGACGAGCGCAATCGTGCCACTGCTGCCTCCACTCTGCACCATCCTGAGGATAAGCAGCGCCGCATAATTTCGTTGGAGAGCCAACCCGATGTTGGCACCTAGGTAGATAGCACAGGCGATGATGAAGGCCGGCCGTCTTCCGGCGATGTCGGCAAAGTCTCCGAATAACGTTGGGGCCAAGCCCTGAAGAATCATGTACGTTGTGAGCGTCAAGTTGATTTTCGAGATAGGTACACCTAGATCCTGAGCCAACGCTGGGATTGCTGGGAAATAGATATTGGCCGTGATTGGTGAGAGGAAGGCCGAAATACAGTTCATAAAAACTATCCACCATCTCATAGAGGATGAAAAGGCACTGTACGGTGGTCCACTAGAAACTCGGGAGAGGGTCTCGAGATCTCGAGCCTCACCACCTCTTTCCTCCTCATCTTGGAAATCTTGATTACTTTCGCTGTCCGAATCCTCTATTTGGGACAGTCGTCGACCTTGAACTGGGGTCGAAGGTGTTAGGTCTTCTTCTTTGGCCAGACGATCTTGAATTTGATCATGATGGTGACCTTTGGGTGCTACCGGCGGTTTTTCAATGTCATCCATTCTTACATCCCCAAAATATCACAATTACAAGAACACAAGTGGCAACGTTTAAGAAAGACGGTGAAAACTTCACAAACCGGAGCTCTCCCATCTTATCGAAATCCGACTTCTGTTTATGGAAAGTGGATAATAGTCACTGCTAAAAAGATGGCTGTTTTGCTAGGGATTATTCCCGGGCTTGTTAGTATGGCGAAAAGCCCACATAGGTGCAAATGTGACCCTGAGCTACCGTTATTCCCGGCGATCTTGTCAATGTTGGGGACCGGCTTTTGACCGATTTACGGTCGACACTTTACCTCGGAAGAGTCCCTGGAAGAGTCCCTGGAAGATGGGGATGGCGATATTGAGTGGCATCCTTAATTCAAACTTCTGCTTATTATTGAATCTTGTTGATGTGGCTGAATCAAAAGCAGGGGGAACTCAGCATATTCTTATAGAAATGAAGGTCTCACGAATCTACATACGAGGCGATCTTGCAGTTTTGTAAATTAGAGGATAGGAGGGAAGAGATGACAATTCGTGCCATCTTATTTGTTCAATTTGTTCAATTGTGCTTTGTCATGGTAACACAAACGCAAATTGTGTTACATAATCAATCTAGTCCGAGGTCGCTTCCAATTTAGCCGACTTTGAAGAATTTGTTATCGTGACTGCATGAGAAAATGTGAGTTGACGTACGTAAGCAGCACAGCCACTTTATTCATTAGCCACACACAGACATACACAGCCACATCGGCATCAGTCGTAAGTTTACCTCCGACAAACAATAATGAATCGACATCATTTAGTGACAAGTGGACTTCTAATTACGTCGAATTGAACAGGTTGCTGGCTTCAATGTTTCACCCATCAAGTTAAACTTCATGCCACTTTTGAGAGCTTAGCGACGCTCAATACCACAACACCACAACCATGAACATATAGCCTTGCTAAATTTTTGAATTTACTGTTGTCCTCACCATGACCGACCTTACGCCCGTCTTCAATGGCTTTCTCAAACAACATGAAGCTTCTGTTACTAAACGAAGCTTTAGCTTGGATACTCTAGATGATTTCTTGAAAGAAGCATATAGAATAGCAAGTAGCTTCAAATAACTGTTTTTAAAGTACTTTCTTTTACTAACCAATTGCATTAGAACTCCCATATCGCCTCACTTCACGCCGACCTTAAGAGCATCAGACAATCGTATCTCTCGACTGCCCAACCACGGAAAACACTAATACGTTCATCGCAAAAAGACAAACAATCGCGACCGCTCTCGGATCGGGAGCGCGAGGAGATCGATGCGAATTCCAAGAAAATGCTACGGGAGCTCAATGCGAGTATCCGCCGCCTAGCAGATGTCGAACAGGCGCGATCGGACATTGAATCTAGAGTTATTCAGAAAAAGTTCGCTCGCGGGTTAGGTGCGTTGGGGGCATGGGCGGCAGGTGGGATGGCAATCAACAAATCCCCCGAGCATACTGCGGCAGAGGAACGCGCGAAAACGATCAGCACGCATCGCGACAGCGTTTTGTGGCTTCTACGACATCGGCTCCAGGAATGCGTCCAGACCCAACAGACCATGATGGAGATACGGTTGATGAGAGAAATGGAGAAAAACAGAAGCGTGTTGGCCAAATCGCGAAGACAGGAAGTTCCGTTGGCCACCGTGGGAAATATGCACGGGAATGGAGGTGTGGCAGAATCGAAAGAGAGAGCAGCAAGTCAGCCACTGTCTCCTGACGAAGCTCCGTCCTCGGACCTAAAAGGGGACTTAACTGAAGAGCAAATACAAATGTTTGAGAAGGATAACCAAGATATGCTCAAACACTACGAGAGCACTTTGGATCAAGTCAGGTATGCTCACCTACAATATGCAATTGCGGGATGCTGAGACTAACGCATACTTATAGAACCGCGGAAAAATCGCTGCTCGAGATATCAGAACTGCAGACGCAGCTCATTGATACACTGACAACCCAGTCGGCGGGTATTGAGCAACTGGTAGCCGATTCCGAGAAGACGACGGAGAATATTGGTGGAGGAAATAGACAACTTAAGCAAGCAACTCAGAAAGCCAGCCCAGCTAAGTACACGTTTTTTGCAACTTGTGGGTTGTGTGCATTCTTGGTGGTATGGGATTTGGTTATATGAAAAAAATAGCATCGTCAATTCCGAACCACTTGACTGCCTTACAAGCGGGTGTTGTAATAGTAATACGCGGGAACGGGAATATATCGCAATTTTGCATGTGAAGGAGACGAGGGTCGATGGAATACCTACAAGTACGTCACATGTCAGGTTGCCGAATTGTAGCAGTAAATTTACTACTGGAGTAGATACTTGTGTATAAATATATAAATATGTAAATAGAAAACCGAGGACTATTGCCACGATATAATCAATCATACAAATTACTGTACAAATTACTGGAATTGCAAATTGCCATTTGATATCGTGAGCTGAGTTGTGGGCGTATAACCAAGCAGAAATTCGAAAGTGGTAAGTAATGGCGACTTATGCCGAGTTGGCCTGATTGAATTAGCAGTTCGGCAAACTTATACCGACCTCCAGGGCTGTTTTAGCCGCTTTGGCCTTTGAAAGGGATTTTAAGTTCAAGTGACACTGACTGATGACGACAAAAAAGTTGAATTCCCACCTGACACTTGATCGAACCTCGGTGCATGCGCTAGGATATGACTTTCATCATAACCGACTCATCCGTACTTGATGAATTGATTAAATGCCTAGTACCTAGGTCCTAGGCAGCTAGGTATTAAGATAGAAGCTCGGAATATATATTCCAGCTCGTTGATCCTCGATATGTAGTAAATTAATCGGACTATCCTAATCTGTTTAACGTACCATTTTTCAACATTTCCAAGCCAAGACGTTACTCAAACCTGTCTAAGCGATACAAACTGCAAATAATAGTGCGCTCTCTTACTTCCAAGTTACTGTTTGCGGTTTCCGGAATTCTTGACCCAGTCATTGTCGGCATTAGTTTCCAAAAAAATTGGTTATCGAACATTTAACAATCTCGAGTTACGGATTGAACTATTACTATTATTACTATTATCATTATTATCACTATTACCATTATTACCTAGTACTTCCTTCCTTAAGGTTATTATCTAATTCGTACATAAGAGGCAACTGCATTAGGTACTTTGGAACTCAATTATCTCTCCGCTAACGCTCTCACGGACCTTGGTTTAGGTAGTGGACCTTAATAGCTTGCGCTGTCAGGCTGTGTACCCCGCCAATTCCCCCATACTGTCCCGTTCTCCCCTCTAACTGGGTCGCCTAGAGCATTGCCCAACTCCATCCCTCCAGGGCTATTTTCTATTATTACAATTTACTCCAGACGAAAAAGTATCAGGCGATCTTTGAGCCCACTGGTCCCACCTGATTAGACCACTTTCCACGCGAATAACGACCCAGTGGACCTATTATATTCACGGCGTTTCATATCCATCGGTCCACCTTGGCATTAGGTTGGCTTTACTTCGTACACTACATAGTAGTAGATACGGATTTGCCCCAGAGAACCGGTCCCTACAGCCGTAGCGCTGATAGCCCTGGAGTCTTCCAAGGGTTCTGCTACTGTAGTGTAGCTGTGGTGGTGCCCCAGCAAAGAGCCAAAAAAAAAAGTACCCCAAATTTCCCCCAAACTGCCCCTCCTTAGCTGCACTCTCAAGCTTCTCGCACGCTCCCCCCCAAAAGCCCCCCCAAAGCCGGAGAGCTCCAGGGTCTTCCTGCATGAGACCGTTCCGCTACTACCACTAACAACCGCTAACAACCACTGATCACTGACCACTGGCAATCGACCGCTGCAACCACTGCTACCACACCTACCTCACATATCCATATCAATTGACCGTACCTGTTTATTTAAATATCTCCCTCCCTCAAATAATGCCCTTCGATCCATCTTACCACGGTCAATCAGTTTCTAGAGTTCAGAGTCTAGCAAGACACATGTCGCCACCTTCAGCAACCAGTTTCACCGCGGAGGTTGTCCCTCAGGCACCTGAGGACCCTCTGTTCGGGCTTGCGAGAGCTTATCGAGCTGACCAGGATGCAAAGAAAGTAGACCTGGTATGCGTCATTACTGTCGCCAATGATATATCGAGATTTTTAGCTGACGAGAACGTAGGGTATTGGAGCTTACCGTGACGATAATGCTAAACCCTGGGTATTGCCAGTCGTGAAGAAGGTAATGTAATTCGTTATTATCTTTGATCTTGTCATCATCCATTTCGTGCCTTTCGTGTCTTTTAGCTAGTAGTAGCTATCTACAGCGTACTACGAGAGAAAGAGCATTCGCATAGAAAGTCTGAGTCTCTCTGCATTAGTTCGAACATTATTAGCTCACTGCATACATTGTGCAACACTGCCGTGGCCACCACTGCCATCGCTACCACCGCTGCTTCCTGTTTCATCTTGACTCACTTTACTCACCACTTCCACCACTTCCACCACTTCACTTACAACCAACTAGTAACTAACTAACTAACTAACTAACTAACTAACTAACCAACCAACTAACTCTCTTATCTAAACAGGCAGACGAGATCCTTCGAAACGATCCTGAACTGAACCACGAATATGCCCCGATTGCCGGCATCCCCTCCTTTACCAGCAAAGCCGCTGAGTTGATTCTCGGTGGCACCGACTCACCCGCCATCAAAGAGAAGCGTGTTACTTCTATACAAACCATCTCCGGCACCGGCGCCGTCCACATAGGAGCCCTTTTCCTTGCCAAATTTTACACAGGCAACAAGCAGGTCTACCTCTCAAACCCTACCTGGGCAAACCACAACCAGATCTTCAACAATGTTGGCATACCTGTTGCCAAATATCCCTACTTTTCCAAGGAGACCAGAGGATTAGATTTTGATGGCATGAAGGCCGCATTACTAGGTGCTCCAGACCGGTCAATTGTTTTATTGCATGCCTGCGCACACAACCCTACCGGTGTAGATCCCACTCTTGATCAATGGAAGGAACTCGCCGAACTTGTGCGATCTAAGAACCACTTCCCCTTTTTCGACTGCGCATATCAGGGGTTTGCCTCTGGTGATCTGACCAAGGACAATGCCGCCGTTCGATATTTCGTTGAACAGGGCTTCGAGTTGGTAGTAGCTCAGAGTTTCGCCAAGAACTTTGGTCTCTATGGTGAGCGAGCGGGTTGCTTCCATGTCGTGACCGCTCCGGCGCCAGATGCGGCGAGTACCATTAGCCGAATTGGTTCTCAGCTAGCTATTCTGCAACGATCCGAGATATCAAACCCTCCCCTGTACGGTGCTCGCATTGCCAGTACCGTTCTGAACGACCCTCAGCTCTTTGCAGAGTGGGAGGAAAACCTTCGGACCATGTCTGGTCGTATCATTTCCATGCGCAAAGCCTTACGAGGAAAGTTGGAGGAACTCGGCACCCCAGGCACCTGGAACCATATTACAGACCAGATCGGCATGTTTAGCTTCACCGGGCTGACGGAACCGCAAGTCCTAAAGATACGCTCGGACTTCCACATCTACATGACCAATAATGGTCGTATCAGCATGGCAGGTCTCAACACAAATAACGTCCAGTATGTAGCCAAGGCGATTGACAAGATCGTTCGGGAAGTCCAGTAAAAAAAGAAAAAAAAAATGAGGGGTATGATGTCGAGCGACTTATGTGAAATTACGGGATTTTATTGGGGTTTCGGTTCGGGGATATAACGAAAACGGATTAGGGCATGCAATTCTCCTCGTCAATGCGTTGAATTTCACTGCTCCGGGCTAACGGCTAGGATGAAATATGATGGATGAATGATAGATGCATCAAATTTCTGCAATATTTGATCCCGTGAGAGCTCAATTAGGTCGTGATGAACATTTGGGGATATCGATATCAGTTATTTTTGGTGTGGTTTTCATCTCCCTAACATTCGTCCGGTTGTGAGTTACGTCCTCTCAGGATTTCAACTACAGCAGCGAGGCTGCCTGGGTACAACCACGGCCACGCCTTGTTCCGTGCAATGCACCGGACTCCTGATTCATGCCGTGGCCTCTAGGTGTACCAATCCATAACATCAGATGGCTAATTTCGCGTAGCGATTCACGAATCCTTTAATTCCTTGGGTGTTTATTATTATTCAGTATCTACATACACGTATGTGAGGGAACGCGAGGCTTCCATAACACAATGACACCTTTCGTCTAACTGGAGCCTTACAGCATTGCCAGCGTCAGGAAAACGCATCACTAGATATGACTTGCAAGTTTCAGTACACAAGAAAGATTGTTTCCTGCCCATGAAGCGAGGCCGGATGACGGAACAAAAGCGATAGGTTGGTGCCGTCGTGCCGTCATTCTAATTTTGGTCTCACGAAGGCCGTTCCACATGTGTTGGGTTGGGTAAGAGAAGATGTAAGAAGGAAGGCAAGCTAACGAGGCTGGAGGGACGCGTAAGATGGATAGCAGACTCGACACATTCCACCACGTTTGGAAGGACGGCCTGTGTGGCGCCACTCGCGTGAGACGGCCCGGGCCAGTAGGGGAGCAGATTGACACAACGGCTCTTAGCTGCCTTAATATTACCCCACGGGATGCCCGAGCTTGTCCGTAACACCGAAACGCATTGCCCGACGATGCCGGCGCATGACTGTCAGATGCTTAGTCGCTGAGGATGTGGACATAGCAACAGTGACCGTGGCACCGCGGTGCCGTCGATGCGTTTGCAGATTGGCGGGCGCGTCAGCTAGGTCAGGGAAAGGTGAGTTGAAATGAGGTGGATTGGATTGGTTGGATCCGACTCCGTTGCTCGACTGTTTGGGTCATCCTTAGAAAGGGCTGACCACTAGTTCTACCACCTCCTTACCACCTCCTTACCATCTCACTTCCTTACCGGGAGATGATGCACAAGTGCTTGGATAGGACTCTCACCTGCCAATAACATCAACAGGGGCCAAACCACACATGGAGATGTGCGATGTTTCATGACAGTGATACGCCTAACCCTACTCAGAGCGACACGATGAATCAGGTTTTTTCGGCTCCGAGTGATGGAGAAGCGAGTCTGACTTTGTAGGCAGGACAACGATGGGAAGGTGTATTTAAAAATGACGGCCCTCCGTTGTTTGGAGTTTGGGAAGTTATCTCTGATCAAACAGCATCGAATCACAATAGAAACTCACAATCGCATTCTTGACTCGCAACAACTCAGCTTAAATTTTCATTACCTTCAACCAAGCCATCATGTCTACCATCTCTTTTATCCTCGCTGGCCAGTACGAAGAGGTCGGCAAGGCCTTCAGCGAGGCTATCAAGCCCGATTTTGAAGGTAATTCCTTTCTCCTAGTTGACACGTCCAGTATCAGCCAAGTCCTCTTAGGCCAACACCTCTGAGTGATCTCACGCTCATTTTTCTTTAATTTAATTACCTATATTTTTACTTGTGTATTCCCTGATTTGGCAACTAACAAACTATGACAGTGGTCTACTTCGCTACCTCCCCGCAAGCCGCTCTCAACGACATCCCGCTTGTCCTCAAGGGAGAGGTCCCTACCCCATCCTCTAAGGTTGGGTCCGGCAATCTGGCCAACGGTGCCCCCAAGGCCATCGTCATCGGTACACAGGCCTACGATGACGCGTGGATCGAAGCAGCCCGCCAGGAGCTGGCTGTCACTGGCAAGAAGATCCCGTTCCTCAAGCCCAACGTTACGGGCTCCCAGGGACCCATCGCAGGCGCCGGCAGCCAGGGTGAGAGGGCTAAGGTAGCCGCGGAGAGGGTCGCCACTGCTTTGAAGAAGCTTGAAGCCGAAGGCAAATTGGACGGCAATGATGACGGGGTCTACGTCTATTAGAGAGAACGAATAACGGACTGGGATTGCTACTGTCTTCTTTTTGACTCTTTGGTGAAAAGGGTGGGCGGGCGAAGGGGCGAAGGCGATGGCAAGAACCAAAATTGAAAATTGAAAATTTTCTTTGGATGGGAAGGTGACAGTATGACAATTCATCGGTGGTCTGTAACTTGAGGCTACGGGGAATATCGCCTTACCCATATCCTTATCGAAAATGCCTACAGACTCTACAGACTAGATTCTTGGTATGATACTTAGAATCTAGATAACTTTTACAATGTGAAGGGTCACGATTTCGTTTATAGAAAACAAGAAACCAGAATACAAAATTAGATAGTTAATATTTTTGATCGATCGTTGTATCATCCCCAGTAAACCCTAGGCGAAGCTCTTGAGAAGCATACCTATCCTAAATCAATGTAATATTAAAAGTAAGTACTGTAGGAGTAGAAGATCAACTCATATCATATAAGCCATATAAGCCCCTGACCTGTAGTTATATGCATGTAAACAATATAGTCGTTTTTATAAGTATATATACCTTTTTGTTTCATGTCTGATTGAGATATCCCGATACCCCGCTAACACGATGACCACGGTTGATGCACCTTGAATCTTGATGCCCCATTCTCCTTCTTCGCTCATTTCATTTTATCAAACTTTAGCAAGAACTTCTCAGCTACCTAAAATATTTTTGATAAGTTCTAAACTAGATCTTTCAAAATGCTACTGACGAGTTGGGTTGACAAACGAAACCATGACACGTAAGCTTCCGTGGAAGAGGCAGACTGAAAGAAGTGTCATTAGTACTCCGAAACCAGCAACGCCGGCGTCGGTCAGACCGCAGAGAATAAAACGCGATGATTTGGACGGGGGCGAGAAAACCCCGATAGATCCACCGGGACTAAATAAGAGAATCAAGAATTCTCATTCTACTTCTGCGACACCTAATAAAGGACCTCGAGCCAAGTCAACGTCGCCTCCCCCGGAACCACTACAGGAAAGGTGCGTGGCTCTCACTTGGATATGCGTAAACACGTCTAATATCATCCGTAGCTACATGATTGAGGGTCTTGAGAACGATGACCTATATCGCATGGTAGAAGATGAATTTCTTTCGACTGCTCAGCAGTTCACCGCTCATCTCCACGCAGCGGAATATCACCGGCTGAAGGCTGCCTCTAAATCTCAAAATGCAGACACTATCAGAGATATCTCGAGGCCGGTAGTCGGTCGAATGACCGATTTGGTCAAGAAGAAACAGGATCGCAAGACCCGGTATGAGAAACAGAAGGAGGTAATTAGGAAGGCGATGGCGAACAAAGGCCATGACGATTCGGAAGACAAGGACGATTGGCCGAGTGCATCCTTGTATGGCCTCATGGAAAGTCCGAGGAAACAGGCCACACGTCTAGACAATCTCACGAAAGTAGCGACTACAACGCGCGCCGCTGCGGGCTTTAGCACTGCCAGGCATTTATCCTCGCCTACTACCCCAAGTCGGGTTATTAGCACTCTTCCTGGCGTTAAACCCGTGACTAAACCGTCGTTGAGGGATGACAATGAAACGGAAGACGATGAGGACTACAGCCAGGCTTCTCCGCCTCTCGAGATACGTACGAGGCCATCACTCACATCTCAATTCCCAAAGCCAAAACAAACTTATAGTGTCACAAAGGGTAGCTCATCATCATATCATTCAACTCACGCAACACGACCTATCACTCAAAAGACAGCACCCCAGCCTAAGAATGATGCCAATTCACCAGATGGCGACGTAGAAGGGGACTTCCTCGCAAACCTCAAACGCCGGCAGGAAGAGCGCAACCGGGAGCGCGAGAAACGCAAACTCGCAGCCAGCAAAGCAGAAGCACAATCAAAGCGGTCAACAACGGACGATATAATTCCAGGCTTCTTATGACATTCACATTCACTCATACTAACGCTAATCCTAATTACTAATTACTCATACACGCAAGACACGAGCACCTTAAGACGAGGGCTCGTAGGGAGTCTGGTAAGGCCTCTCGGCCTGCGGGGTGATGCGCGCGAGGTGGCGGCGCTGGCCGCTCTTCCAGTCGAGCAGCGCCGAGTGCTGCGTCACGCGGTTGTCCCACACGACAACGGTGCCCTCCTCCCACTTGACGCGCGCCTGGAAGTCGGCGCCGTAGGCGAGGTGGTCGTACAGGAACTTGAGGATCGCGTCCGACTCTTCTTTCTTCAGGCCGATGATGTCGCGGGTGACTTTTGGGAGAGTGCGTTAGTAAGGGTTACGGGGATAGATTGTGTATGAGGGTCGCGCGACGGGTAGGCTAGATAAGAGAGCACTTACATTGGGGGTTTATGTACAGAGATTTCTGGCCCGTGGCAGGGTGCGTGCGGACGATGGGGTGAACGCTGACGACGGGCTCCCGTCGCTTGATGCTGTTCTTTGCGATCGAGGCGTTGACTTGCTCGATACCGGAGTGCGTGGCCTTGAGTCCGTGAAGGCGCTCCTGGAACATAGGGCTTAACCTGTTGTACGCCTCGACGGCGTCGACGAACAAGGTGTCGCCTCCGGTCTCGGGCTTGTCTAGGATGTAGAGGAACGTGGTTCCGGGTGGCTGTTGCTCATACGAGACATCAGAGTGCCAGGCTACGGAGCTCGTCCTGTTCTCGAAGAACGTCTCGTGGGTCTTGTCTCCTTCGCCACGGTGGACGAGGTGGATCTCCGGGTGCCCTTCCGGAGAACCCGACGTAGGGTGGATGTGGTGGCGACCGAAATAACCACCGAATTCTAAGGCCTTTTCAATGGGAAGGTCGGCGAAGTCCTGGTCTCGGAATGCGACGACCTTCCTCTCTGCTACGTAGCGGGCAAGCTGGTCCTTGCCGGCGTTGCTGAGAGAGCTTAGCTGGACGCCTCGGATCTCAGTGCCGATGGTCGGCGTCAAATGATTGACGGCGACCCCCTCTGCGAGAAGCTCGGGGTACGAGGTATCGGCGTCCTTGCCATGCTCGTAGTGCTCGAATGGTTGCAGAGGTGGGTACTTCTGATTTGGGTTCCATGTCGGTAAGTAGTTAGGGTACTGCAAATGAATTAGCACCACGTTCACGGTACGATACTGATCGAGGCGTCTCACCTTGGCTGCCTTCAGTGCCGTCTTGCCTTCCTCTACATCCTTGTCATACTTAACAGGAGCAAGCTCCTTGTACGCGCCGAGGAGTCGTGTCTTCAAGGTCTGCGGCAGAGAGGGGATCTCAACCTCAGTCTCGGTGGTGATAGCAGATGGTGCCATGGTTGCGAATAAGATATGTGTGACTTGGTGCTCGCTCCCAGAAAACCGGAAAATGGCGAGCTCCCCTCCCCCTCATATATACGAGCTCGACAACCCTATGCATCGGTGGCTTGGAGCTGCACTGATGTGCGAGCAAGGACCTTATCACGCAAACATCTGCCGTTCCAATAGGAATCTAGACATTGGCAGCCATCGCCATGCGAGCCCCGTCTCGGACCACACGTCGGGGCGTCTTATCAGATCCGATCGGAGGTTTCGTAGCGTCTGGCTGGCTGGCGGGTCGAACCCCGCGTTCGAGTTTCGAGCTTGGTGTCGAAAGCACGCGATGTTGCTATCGTGCGCCGCGATCACGTCATCCAGCCCGTCGTGGTAATTGTAACCAAATTTGTCGGGACTCGGTCGCGAACGCTCCTGATACGTGTGAACGACCCCTCCTTTTTCATATAGGCGCAGGAGACTAGGGGGGATGGCGAATCTGACGTGTAACGCGATCTTGGCTTGGTAAAGCCATGGTCCTACTCGTGCATATCCTCATTTTGTGCGATGGGGATATCTAGGTGCTAGGTATCTCTGGGTTTATTGAGGTGGCGAGTGTGGCGGTAATGGCATAAAAAGTATATAGTTTTTTCGAGATCTGCGATAGGAATGATCGCTCGAACGAAATGCCCTTGGCGCCACATCATCGACCTCGTCGTCGGATCCGGGGAAGTCGATCTGTAACTCGGGATTATTATATGTGTACTCGTCCATCGCTCAGATCCCCATCTCCGCCGGAATTAGCCGGACGAGGGCGGAATGTCGTCTTCGACACACCTCGACACTACGTTTCAACCTCGAGAATCAAGTTGAAGCGCATTCCGCATGTTGTAATCGTTACCTAGACAGTTAGGGTAGTACCTAGTTCCTAGCACCTAGGTCCTAGGTCTTATGTCGAGACTAACAACGACTATGTTTTCCTATTCTAAGGATACGGCACGTGCGAATCAATACCTAGGTCCTAGGGTTTTGAATCGGACCCCGAAAGGGTATCTCATGTCTCTTGAGTCGTCTTTCTTAGGGGGTCTAGCTACCGATTAACACGCCCACTTCCCACACAGGACGGATAATTGTTCTTTAGTGGTTCACGTTCACTGCTCCACTGTAGTAGTGCTATTGGTATCCATCGGTATTGGTATTGGTATTCATAAATATGTATGACTATGAACTGAACGTCTTAGTATTTTCATATTCAATTCGCTCATGTTCGAACAAATACATAGTAAATTACCTACCTATCATAGTAACCAAGTCGTTCATATGATAAAGGCTATTAGATCGGATGACACTACATTTGGACATGCCTTAATATTAATTGCTATTACCTCTTCTTCAATTAAAGATCAATTAAAGAGTGGCACAGAGACAAGGAGGCTCCGTACGTATCCACTACTGAAGCAGAACTCCGCTGAACAACAATTACCATCCAGACATCTAGCTACCTTGGCGCAGATGGAGGATTGTCAATTGCAGCACAGCATCGCTTAACATACATCCATAGTAGTAATAGTGCTTTGTTGATAGGCTATTAGGTAGATGTTCTAGTTCATACACAAGGCTGACCATGTATAGTAGTAGTAGACAATGGACATAGAATCATTGACCGCTACTACATAGTACATAGTACTAGTTCATATCCGTGGATATTATTATCATAACCACGCCGGAAAAACACAGGTTGAGTACGCATAAGATTAATCCTGAATATATTTCATTAATCATTCAAATCTACCGTTGGTATTCAAGGTCTTCTCCAACTTCCTCTTGCATTGTTTTGATCTCTGCTTGTCTCTCGTTGACGTTGATCCCTATCATGATATATCTCTCCTCCTCTTTACTGTAGGCGATGGCGACGAACAATAGGTATAAGTCACCTGGCCAAGGACCCTCCACATCAACTACCAGCTCAGGTGAAAATATAGATCTCGATGACTACCCTCGCAGCACAAGAGATACGAGGAATGTAGTCGAGGCTCGCCGACACCATGTCTTTCGGTTTTGGTCTTGGGAAATTGCGTCGCTCACCATAGCGTTCTGCTTGATAGTAGCCACATACGGGCTCTTGACACACTTCGACGGCCATCGATTGCCAGAATGGCCATTCAGTATCAACCTCAATACGCTGATCGCCTTGATCTCGACATTCATACGGGCAACAATGCTCGTATCTGTCGCCGAAGTTATCAGTCAGACGAAATGGCATTGGTTCTCTCAACCACGGCCACTCAGCCATATACAATATTTCGACCAAGCGAGCCGTTCCATCTCCGGTTCTTTGAGTCTGCTATTTGTTGCGCCAGGGAGCTTACTAGGCGTGTTGGGTGCATTCATTACCATCCTATCACTGGGTATAGGTCCCTTCACGCAACAAGCTACCAGAACAGTCCCATGTCTTGAAACTCATTCAGAAATGAAGGCATCGATTCCCGTATCCCATTACATGCCTGGCAAAGATGCGTACGTCATAATCGATTTTGGCAATGAAATGGAGCCTCACCCCGACATGAAAGGCACCATAGTTAATGGGTTGGTCAATCCAACGGGCCACAACTCTGCTATCGCCCCAATTTGCGCTACCGGGAATTGCACATTTTCTCCCCATGACGGCATCACACACTCTTCCATAGGAATGTGTAGCACTTGTATCGATGTCACCTCGTTTATATTCCAGAACATCACCAGCCAAGCTGGTGGTTGGACTTCCCTCAGGGACGTCATGCCTAACGGCATGTGGCTGAATCCAGGTGGGGATACCTACCAGAAAGATGTCCTCCATACAATAGCCGGCTCAATCGACTGGGCATCCTCTGCCTTCACCCCCGAATTCGCTACGATCCTCGATTCGTCCATAATCAATGTGACGGTAATGTCCGTCACAAACGTGACGTGCTCGAACGAAACCAACCATCTCGGTTGCCCTAAATTCGATGATGGCGGCGGTAGACCAGTGAACCTAGTAGCGGCGTCGTGTTTGCTGTACCCTTGTCTCAAGAACTTCAACGCTGTAGTAGACAGAGGCGCATTACGGGAGACAGTTGTCTCAACCCAGCCAGCTTTTATCAACCAGGCCGAGGCCTGGATGGACTACTCTAAAAACTACACTGCTCTTCGAAGTCCTTGCCCTGTCGATGACAACTGGTATAACTTGTCAAATATATCAAACGTCCCAAAGACGGAGGAGAGGATGTTTACGGACATTGACATTGACGGGAAAACCTATACTGTTCCCGAGGAATGTCTATATAAGATGTCGCTGTCATACGCCAAGGGTTTGAATGCTTTTGCAAAAAGAGACATATTCGATGGCGGCTGCACGATAAGAACGCTTCTGGATACGAACGTGGACTGCGCGAGCTGGTGGCTCTACAATTTATTTAATGACGGGGCGGCGAGTATGGAGACGTTTCGGACGGCTTTTGAGGCGCTCACCACGGCTATGACCAATAAGATACGAACCACAGGCTCGAGCAACTATGATCCAACGGCCAAAGAGGGTACGATGGGGTTAGTTACTGAAACGACGATATGCACGCAGTTCCAGTGGCAGTGGTTGTTGATGCCAACGTTCCTGATACTTGCCACAGCGGCCCTCCTGGTGGCTATCGTGATGCAAAACCTGCACGACCCTAGGCAACCTGTGTGGAAATCATCAGTACTGCCGCTATTGTACTATGGGTTTGACCATCGAGCGCGTAGTGAAGACCAGAATGGACCGGCGATGGACCTCGCCGAGCTAAACCGAGCAGCGGCTGATACCAAAACCAGACTGTGGAATGGTAGTGAAGCGGGCCTGTCTGAAGTTGACTCGAATATCGACGAATTAATAAGAGGAAAGGGGAAAGAGGTTCATAGGAAATCCTTCCTTGACGACAAATGAGATGAAGGGATGGGTGGAAACAGAAAGAGGAACAGGAACAGGAACAGGATCAGAATAGAAGACTGGACTTGGACTAAGAGACTTTTATGAACTTACCACATATATATGCTTATATGCCTAACCTAGTGTTTTATTATATAATAATATTTAAATATTTATATTTGTGTTATCATTAATTCTTCTAAAAGGTACGAGGTGTGAGGTACTAAGTAGTGCGCTAAGTGGCAATAAGCCACAAAGTTCTGCTTATCAATCGAGGGGCAATGTGGACTATTTTTTCTTATCCAGAATCTCTTGGTCTTGATCTTCGAAAAAACCCCACCATCGCAACTATTTTATCACATCACTCTAACAACCCTTAACAATTAGAAGTAACTCGACAAATAACTAATTAGCCAAGTGTTAGCCAAGATGTCGATGGATATAGACATAGACGCTCCGATTTCTATCGCTCCGTCGCAAGGGCTCAGCGGTGCCCCTGCCACGATATTCTGTTGCGACTGCGGCGCACCTATTGATGGAACAACCGCAATAGATGCCAAGTGCTACGATTGCTTCAAACTCACCAAAGACATCTCGCAAGGCATCCAACGTGAAGCCACTCTACATTTCTGTCGAGATTGCGATCGATGGCTCCAACCTCCCTCCAGCTGGGTGACAGCCCAACCAGAATCCCGTGAACTTCTGGCACTATGTTTAAAGAAACTAAGCCTAAACCGAACAAGAATAATCGATGCGAGCTTCATATGGACAGAACCACATTCCAGGAGAGTACGAGTGAAACTCGTAGTCCAGGCAGCAGTAGCGGATGATCGGGTAATGCAACAAGCTTTAGAAGTCGTTTACGTCGTAGCATATCAGCAATGTCCCGAATGCGCCAAATCATATACAGCCAACGTATGGAGAGCGAGCGTTCAAGTTCGTCAAAAGGTCTTACATAAACGAACATTCCTATATCTCGAACAGTTAATCCTAAAGCACGGAGCCCACCGAGAGACCATCAACATTAAAGAAGCGAAGGACGGTATCGACTTCTTCTTTTCCGCTCGAAACCAAGCCGAGAAGTTTGTCGACTTCTTAAACTCGGTCGTCCCCGTGCGAGTCAAGAAATCCCAAGAACTTATCTCACAAGACACACATACCTCCAAGAAGTCCTACAAGTTCACTTTTTCGGTCGAGTTAATACCTATCTGCAAAGATGACTTGGTCGCCCTACCTATCCAGTTAGCAAAACAGATCGGGAACATCTCCCCGCTAGCGATATGTCATCGTATCGGCACATCGATCAACGTTTTGGACCCAAACACCCTCCAGACAGCCGATATTAGCGCGCCGGTGTACTGGAGAACACCATTCGCCGCTTTGGCCGACGCACAGGACCTCGTCGAATTTATCGTCATGGACTGCGAGCCGAGCGGCCCTACGAGGGGCAAATGGATCCTAGCCGAGACGCAACTCGCGCGGGCCACGGACCTCGGCCTCAACGACAAGACGTACTTCGCACGCACGCATCTCGGCGGGCTCCTGCACGCCGGCGACTCCGTCATGGGATATATGCTCACCGGCACCAACTTCAACAACCCGCAATTCGAGGCGCTCGAGGAGTCGCACACGTACTCCTCGCGCATCCCCGACGTCGTGATCGTCAAGAAGCACTACCCGAACCGCCGGCGCAACCGCAAGCGGAACTGGAAGGTCAAGCGCATGGCTAAGGACGAGGGCGAGCTGCTGCCCAAGAAGACGGATCAGGAGCGCATGGACCGCGAGTTCGAGATGTTCTTGCAGGACATCGAGGAAGACGAGGAGTTCAGGCAGGGCGTGCAATTGTACAAGCAGCCCCCGCGCCAGAAGCAGGCCGATGAGATGTCCATGGTCACGACGGAAGACGGGGACGATGACGACGCGCCGAGAGTGGATATGGATGAATTGTTGGAAGATTTTGACGAACTTACGATGGAGGATCAGCACTAGGGGGAGAAAGATAAAAATAGGGTATGGGGGGTTTGTGGGTGGGCTAGGTAGACTTGGGATGGGAAAAATATACCTAGATGATTCACGAATGATATGGGACTTGCTCTGTCTTGTTGCTTCTGTCGCGCCGGGAAACTTAGACCCTAGCTCAAGTAGAGTACTGCTGATCTATGGGGAACAAAATACGTTAAACATCCTGACGTCTCGAATGTTCTTCCCCTTTCGCTATGAATGGCTCGTCGGGTCCATAAGGACGGATTGGCCTCCTCCTGGTGGTCGTTTAGGGAGCGGTGACGGGAATTCCGCCCATGCTCAGATTTTTATACGTTTCCCGCACCCTCTCCTGAATTTCTGCTAGAGTGGGAACTCGGGAACTTCCTAGTACTCCCCGTAGAGTGTGGATAGACGTTGACCTCATCTTGCACAACAACCTAGCGATGGCAGAAACGTGTAGAAGAATCAGAATAGGTTCTCTCCGGTGTCTACAATCGCTCAAGAACTTACATCTCTTCATCACGTCGGCCGTGAACATAATATCCTCCGACTAACCGGGTTCCGCTCACGTTCGCTTGTGCAGGTCTTCCGGCGGGATTTTAGTATGCTTCTTCAGGCAGAGAATGAAAGCGACGTAGTATTCGTCGTCCCAGAAGGACGCATGTAGGACTGGCAGAGCCTCCTCATATCTCATGCTGTGTAATGCCGTTTCCGAAATGGTGGCGTATCGATAGCTCTCGAGTATTCGCTTTAGCGAGGCAGCTCTGTTGCTGACCTCAGGTTCAAAAGATCAAGCGAACATTCTAGTTAACAAGATAGTATGCACAATATGTACTTCGGTGCTACAATTCAAACTGAGGTTAATGGGATTCTGTGGTTTATGCGTCTTCCTCGGGCTATCTTGGAAGTGTGTGAGCGAAGGTATTTCGGGAAATCCCTATTGATTCACATTATTACTTGAAACTCCAGGCATTCAGAAAAATCTGGGTATCATTGTTGATAGTATTAGAAAAGTTGGCTGAGGACTCGTTTGGCCTCTTCGGGAGCCTTTTCCGCGCCTTTCCTCCCCACAGAGGCTTGCTTAAACTTCCGTGTATTCTTAGAATCATCCAGAGGCTTCGTTGCAGAGGGTGCGGATTTGGTGGTGTTGTCTTCATCTCTACTCCTCTTTGCGGCTGCTTTTGCCTGGATTCCTCCTATCACTTTAGCTTTCTCTATGTTCCTAACAAACTCCTTATTCTCTTTAGTCGATTTGCTAATTTCTGCCCTCATTCTGCTTGTCCTTTCAGCCATTTCCGAATTGATCTGTTCCGTGAGATTGTGCCACTTGAAGCCTTTCAGATAGAGGAGGTTCCAGATATCGTCCCTGTAGTATGTATTCTTCTTTCCTCCTATGGTGCGAGCATTGAGTAGGTCGACAGCTTTCTTCGCATCTTTCTTGTCTACAAACTCGACCCAACCATCGGTATACATGTATTTCTTATTGCCACCCTGTCTAATCCGCCGAGAACGTTCTTGGGGATCCTCGGGGGTTAGGAAGATCCTATTAATCTTTCCGTATGGTTCAAGTAATGATCGCAATTTCATGGGCTTCATGAAGGGTGGTATGCGTGAAAGATAAACTAGGCCGGATTTCTTGATTGCTTTTTCGGTTGCGACCAAGTTCTTCTTGGTTAATGGGCGCGAGACATCAGGCAATTCGGCTTGTAAGTCTTCGGGTTTCAGTTTGCCTTGCTTTGATTTTGTATGTTGGACGTCCTCTTTTTCTTTTTCTTCATCCTCCTCCGCAATATCGTTGTCTCCGACGTCTTCGTCGGCACTATGTTCGTCCTCTTCGTCGCTGGCTGCATTGTCGCTTAACTTGCGACGCTTCGCGATTCGTCCGCCTTTCTGTAATTGTTCGGCCTCTGAGTCGTAACCCTGGCTACCATCATCCTCGCTTTCGTCCGCATCTAGGAAGTTGTTTCTCTTCTCGGGGGGCATTTTAACAAAACAAAATGTTGAAACAATTGGTGGATTTTCTAAAGTGCTGCTCTTGTTGACAAGCTGACAAGAATTCAAGACTTGGAGAAAAATAAAATGGAGACAGCTCCGATAAGATTTTCGATTTCGATAACGTAGAATTCAGTTATGTAATGTTACTGATATTTGTATACATGCATTAATCAAGAAAGATATGAATTATCAAGATTGTTGAGGGGTTATCGGTGTTTTTTGTCGATCCCCCACTAGTCGGTCGCCTATCTACGATCTAAACTTGAAGTGACGTTCGTCATATTAAGTAATTACTAGGTAACCTTGAACATCCATATGGAACTGCAGGTGTCGTACGAAGTACACATGATAACTATGATAACAAAGTCCGAATCGGAACTTGGAACTTGTGTGGATACTATCCTAAGACCAAGCCGATTTTAATTTTATTTACTCTGTCTATTATACTTACTACCTGACTACAAACCCCATCTTGTACCTAGTAGTACATCGAAACAATGTCTGTAGAAGTCCTCACGACTATCTCGCCTACTACGAACGAGCCGATACTGACTCGCAATGGCATCACGGCCGCCGAGCTAGAAGAGCTCCCCAAGATCGCCGCCAAAAAATTTAAGAGCTGGAGCAAAACCTCGTTGACAGATCGTCAGATCATCGTCAACAAGGCATTAAAACTACTGGAAGCTAAGAAAGATGATTTGGCCGAAGAAATTACCGTCCAGATGGGACGACCAATTGCTTATACAGCCGGCGAAAGTAAAGACAACCTTGATCTCTCCTATCGCTAATACAAGCTCCTAAACTAACTCTCCACCTCTCCATCAGTCATGACTGCTATCAAACGTGCTAATTATCTCGTCAAGATAAGTGAAGAGACGTTGAAGGACACTGAAGGAGAGCCCGAGAAAGGATTCAAACGATTCATTCGAAAAGTCCCAGTCGGTCCAGTTCTCGTCATTTTCGCATGGAATGTAAGGCCAACGCTATAGCTTTCCATGGAACCTACCTTGGCTAATTTTATAATATATCCAGTACCCTTACTTAATCCTAGTCAACTCACTCATACCAGCTTTACTTGCTGGAAATACCGTGATTCTGAAGCCCTCCCCTCAGACTCCTACCATTGTGGAGCAGGTTTCCAAGATCTTCGCAGAGGCCGGACTACCTGCCGGTGTCTTGCAGCATTTCCACTGTGGATCGCCCATAATCATGGAATCCATAGTGCGAAACCCGGCAATTTCCCTAATCTGTTTCACTGGCTCGGTAGCCGGAGGTTTGGCAGTCCAGAAGGCCGCCGCAGATAGAATCGTCAATGTCGGCCTCGAGCTTGGCGGAAAAGATCCCGCGTACGTCAGGGGTGATGTCGATCTTGATTGGGCGGCCGCCGAGATAGTGGACGGGTCGATTTTCAATTCGGGACAGAGTTGCTGTGCCATCGAACGCGTTTATGTGGATGAGAAAGTTTATGATCCCTTCATCGAAGCTGTTCAGGAGGTCTTGAAGGACTATAAGGTCGGCGACCCTCTAGACAAGGATACTCAAATCGGGCCAGTCATCTCGAAGCGATCTAAGGAAACCATCGAGTCGCACATCAAGGATGCGTTGAGCAAGGGCGCAAAAGACCTGACGCCAGAGAACCCGACCTTCTCGGTTCTTCCAGCAAAAGGCAACTTCGTCAAGCCCACTCTCCTAGCTGACGTCAACCACACCATGGCAGTCATGACCGAAGAGACATTCGGTCCGGTCATTTCTGTTATGAAAGTCAAAAGTGACGAAGAGGCCGTCAAACTAATGAACGATAGCGAATTTGGCCTCACTGCTAGTATTTGGACCAAAGACACGGATAAGGGTTACGAATTGGCAGACCAGGTCGAAGCAGGAACTGTCTTTGTTAACCGCGCGGATTATCCGAGCCCAGTACGTTCTTTGTCTATTCAATCTAGCAATATGGAAAGTGTCAATGTTTTGCTAATGTTCTATTTCCGCGTAGGACCTGGCCTGGACGGGATGGAAGAATTCGGGCAAGGGCGTTACCCTAAGCAGATTTGGCTATGACCAATTTGTGAAGCTGAAGAGCTACCACCTCAAGGATTATCCGAAGTAGGCTGACGCGCGAACCAATAGTGACGAAGGGGGCAATATTCTGGAATGGACAGGGTCACTTAGGCCATTTAAAAGTCACCTATTTCAACTAGTCCCTTGGAAGCGGGCGGTCGGGTCGTGGAAGGATTGGGTGAGAAGATCCCTTTTTTTTGGCAACATGTGTTCTTGTTTCATGCATGGTCGGAACGATGATGATATTATGCAAGCTGAAGATTGTGTCTCAAAGGTGGGCGTTTCGAAACACTGTTTGGACCAATTCCATTTACGCCATTCCTGCGAATGAGATGATATTCCTGCATGGTACGCTGTATTGTTGTACTATTTCTTGGGAAAAGGCTTCCAAGTTAGATTATTATCCTACGCTTAGACCCCTTATTCTGCAGAGACAATTGCCACATTCCGGAGTTGCCAACTTATTTTTATTATTATTACCTATTCTCCTTCTCTAATTTGGAGTGACGATGCTATCTTATTTCTTGTGTTGTGTTAGTTGGCAATGACTTAGTGGTTCTACGTGTACGTGTATGTATCTCGAGTGTATTTGAGCGATGTATCATCTTGCATTTTTCGACTTTGTTACCCGTCTCTTTCAAAGTTGATCAAGTGATCAAGCGATTAACCGTCAAGTTAATAGTCAACCTGAGCTGCTGCGTATTACCTATCTACTTAGATCGTACTTTTGCGGTACGATACGCAGCGACACGTTCATTTCTTTGTGATACCCCCTTACGACCGAGCTGAATTTGTTCTCTCTTCGTTCTTTTCAACACCTAAGACTAGGTATCTGGGGATTCTGGGATTCTGGGATTCATTTCATTAGACTTATTAGTCCCCATGACATAATCTTGTTCTTGTTCTAATCCTCGCTGATTCTCCGCGCTCTTTGTGAATTCCTTTTGGGCACTAGTTGATTTATCAGCTATTAACAAATAACTACACCTTTGAGAACTACTGTCGTGTTCCTTTTTTTCAGCTTTAGCTCCCCGCTCCGGTCGATCTGTCAGACTTGCAGACTTGCAGACTTGCAGCCACCGATCCAACTAACATCCATAACTCAACTTCAGCTTCGCCTGCCCGAAAGAGTTGAGGCTTTGTGGCCCACGACGATTCCTGGCCGCCATCCTTCGCTGTCTCCATCCGACATCCACATTTACGTCCACATCCTACCCACTGACTGGATAACTAAAGTTCTTTTTAGTCACGGAGATCCGTTGGCATCTTTAATCTTTATTGAGCATTGACGTCTTTTTCTCTTACCAAGGAAGGATCCCGCTTCTTTTTTTTTGTTAGGTCTTATCCACTTGGGATTTTTTTTCCAAAAAAAAAATAATAGATTTTCCAAGGTTTTAATTCCAACTCCAACTCTTGCTTGCATGACTGTTGATCAATCATCGGTCGCGTTCGATAATCGTTTAGGTACCTGCATATAACATTGCAGGTTATCCCCTCCCTATCTACCATACGTACGGTGCACCTGGGTCCTGGGCAGTCACCCCCCTAAACTTACATACGTATATAGAAGCGTCAAGTCAAAACGCCCAAAGCACCTGGGTAGTGACTGCACTACTGCGCATAAGGTTGACTGCACATTTTTGGAGGGGAGACCTCCATTAAGCCTCTTAAAGCTCTTAAAGAGTTGATAAGAGTCATCCTAGACCTAACGACCTAACGACCTACTGTAACTCAAACTCTACCTAGTAGAGCATCAACAATTCCATTTTATTGCCTCCTGCTGCCACGACGTCAACCATCACACATCGAAACCCCCCTAACCTTGAAAGTTTACAAATATCAAATATCATACCTACCTAGTAGTATCAATTTCCAAGGTTAGGTATTCAGGTACAATACGATACCACTTTTGGGCCACTATCACCATCACCGCCCGTCGCCCATCATCGCCCGTTCTCGCCAGGCACCCCGTTGTCTTCTATTATTTTTCCTCCCTCTTTTTTCAGCTTCTCCGCCTACTACTAGGTACTAGGTATCTCGCGATTACATTGGTACGTACTCTACATATTCTAAAACAGGGTTCCTTTGTGCACGACGCAATTCCCAAATTCCTCGATCCCGACCTACACACACTCGCCATTCCACACCATCACATCATACACATCATACACATAATACACATAATACGCATACAATCCCAACTGATTTTCCACTCGTCATCTGAGGTTTGCCTTGCACTGGTTTGGCGTGCATTGATTTTTTTTCTTACACTGTCTACAGCTAAGCCTACGGTCGCAACGTCAAATTTTGGCAGCATCAGTATAATACTATTTTTCCCCCATCTCGCCGTCCTTCTCTATCTCTACTATTTTCACCATTCGATCACCTTATTACCTCCACCCACGTACTATCGTATTCAAATCATCGCCAAAATGGCAGGCTGCGTCGGTGGTTTCTCCAACTTTTTAACGAGACTTTTCGCGATCGTCGAGGTCAAGAAATCTTCTGCTCCGTCCGAAAAGGCGCCGCTGCAAATTGTAAGTCGCTTCGCTTATCCTATCCTATGCATACCTAACATATCAAACCCTCCGCACACATCGTCCACAATCTATTTCTATCCTCTATCCTCTGCCCCCTACCCGCTACCGGGTAAGCAGTAGGTAGTAGGTAGTAGGTAGCGATATGACGGATGCTTACTAATTTCCACATACTACTACCTACCCACGTACCTAATACCCGGAGTATACATACATATAATGATGTTTTATTATCGCTAACATTCGCCTCGTCACAGTCAGCGCCTTTCAACTTCAAGCATGAGACTGTCTCCTTGCCGGGTGTCTCGGAAGATGAGTAAGCCAATACCCTTTGTTCCTTTTTTCGCCATTCTACTTCTTTTTGTCTCGTACTCCGTCCAATAGCCTTTCTGTTCTTACGCCTCATCGGTCAGCTCTGCTTTGCATTGCCTCACCGCAGCTAACCCTGGAGGGGTTACATAAGCATATTATTTATTGCCCCGCCGGATTAGGCGGTGGGAATACGTGGGAATACGTGGGAATAGGAACAGGAATAGGCTATCCGTACCTAAGACCTAGGTAAACATTGGTCTAAGAACTGAAACTAACGGATTTCCCCTTCTTGCAATAGGATCGCCATTCTGAAGGAGCAAGCGGCGGCATCCCGCTTTGGTATGGCCGATCCCTCGGCCATCGGAACCCCGCGCAAAGCTCCCGCTCCGCCCTCCCTACGACCTGTCACGCCTGTCCTGAAGGTGAGTTTGTCCCCATTACGATATACTATACTTTTATGTTGTAATTACGATACAAATTCTTGTCATCACTAACCATTGACAGGTTACCCCGAGCACGCCTATCTCGCCTGCTGACAACCTCATCTAAGGCGCCAAGATGTTTGGCTTGCATTAGGACAACGATTGCCATTAAATCCGGAGATGGCCGGCGACAGAAACCGGATAGGACATTTCGATCTCGTTTACTACACCGAGCTGAATTCTACAGCTACGCCTCTTTACCCCCAACTCTGCTTTGCAGACCAGCAAAACGAGCCATGCTGGTAAACGGGGCGTGCAGAAAGGTGGTCTAATTTCTCGACACGAGACCTCACACTCGGCCACTTTCGTCTACATATTACGCGGTAGATACCTACGTACGTCTAATCACGAACGAATGAACACGAAGAAGATTCCATTTTATCATCATAGGCCTTTTTATTAATTTTTTTCGTAAGAGGAGGGTGTACGATAATTGCGGTAACCGGTGCGGTACATTAGACTCATGATTCCTGAATTCTTCCATTTTACTTGCTTCCTAGCACATCCAGCAGCACAATAAACCCATCGAGGCGTTAGGTTTTTGAGGAGATTTTTAATGGGGGTTAATGACCCGTTGGGTATCATGCATGGTCGGGTTAAAGGGGTCGGGGGTGCCTCCTGTGACATTAAGGAATACCGGCGTTTTTCTAGCTCTCATCCTTGATTAGGAGAGTGTTTACCATCATCTGCGGCATGCCGTAGCACGAATATATAAATTGCAGAGAACTGGTTTTTCTGTGAATATACCCAGACGCCCCGTCGGTACCTGATCGTGACTTATTTGCCGACTGGTGCTGGTGGTTAATGCTTAGGTACCTGTCTGCCAGCACTGTCCGAAATGAAGGTTAAATAACAAAGTACGGTACCGAATATCCATCGGCGGCGTATCAGGTAACAACTTACCAAGTGGTGGTTAGGTAGCTTGACGCCTCAGACACCTCGATCGTTCCCGCACTAGTACAGAATAACGGCTCCTCTGAGATAGGGAGCCTAGGGTTCGATTCCGACAAGGACCTTGAAAAAGGGGAGGCAAATAAGTACCCAACAGCGGGGGCGCAGGAGCTAGGAAGCCGATTCATCAAGATCCTAGCCTGGGCCTGAGGAGAGGTTTGGGAATGACGTCTCCTTTTACTTATTGTTTCCTTATACTTACACATCATATTTACATTCGACATCACCTGCTCTTAATTTCAAAATTGATCTAGATATTTACTTTTTGATTATCATGAACATCAACATCAACATCAACATCAACAAACAATTCATCTATTCTTTCAAAAGAAATATCACATTCTATTTTTGAGCTATGAATAAATACCTAGGTCATCAAGTAAAAAGAAGCCGACCCATCTACGATTATATCTACCATATCTCCAGAAGCCTTTCAAGACAACCACCCCTTATACTGCTCCAGCTCCTCCGTCCTCACACCCTCCATCTCGCCCTTAACATCAAGCAACCTAACCTTCCAACCCTTCTCCGCGCTCAATTTTGATAAATACTCCTTAATCCTCGCCTCCGTCGCCTCGTCATCCTTGACCAGCAATGCCAGCGCATCGTACCCTCCCGCGCCGGGCACCACACCGGCATACACGCCCTCCACCTCTCTTGTCAGCGCATCTAGCAGATAAGTCTGGCTCTCGGGCTCGATCGGCACCCCGCTTCTCTCCCCCATCTCCCTAACCAACTCCCTGATACCCGACACCGCGTCCCTGATATCCCCCTTCCGGTCCTGGCTCAGCACGGCACCCAACTCCTCATTCCGTCTCTGCAGCTCGTCCCACAGCTTCTTCGCGCCGGCGGGGTCCGTCTCGTCGCGCCACTTCAGGACCTGCTTCACCATGCCCACGGTCTGGCTGCCGCAGTCCACATCGCACATGCGGAGCGCGACGCCGGGCGGCATGCTCGCGCTGGCCTTGGCGACCTGCGTGTCCCACCCGCCCGTGCTGCCTTCGGAGGCCGGGGAGGGGTCGACGCACGCCGCTAGCGCGGAGGAGAAACCCGGCGCTCCGACTTCGGGCAGATCTTTCAGGATGGAGGGGGAGAAGCGGCGGTACACGCAGGACCCGAAAACGGCGGCTGCGACGTCGAACCCGGAGCCGACTTTGCCCTGGGCCGCGCAGTGGGCGGCCTGCGCTAGGTTGTGCAGGACCAGTTTGCCTTGCTCGGTAGCCGGGTCGAAGGCGGAGCGCGGCAGGTAGTGTGTTAGCAACGCGGCAGTCAGCGCCGTGACTAGGGCCGCGGAGGAGCCGAGCCCGGTTTTGTGAGCGTCTTTGAGCTTAGTGGGGAATTTTGAGAAACGACTAGAGAGAGACGAAGATGGGGAAGAGGTATGAGGTTGCGAGTAATAGTCGTTGTCGGCGAGGATGGTGAGCTGGACCGGTTCAAACGTGTATGATTTTTTGAGGTGGCCCGCGGCAGTGATGTAGGTGAGGGCGTAGGCTAGCGTGATCTCGACGAACGGATTTTTGTTTATGTTGGAGCCACTGCTTGGATTTGAGTATAAAATGTTCGAACGTGGGTTATATATTTCATTATTTTATTATAAAATGGTAAGATGAAAGCGGGCGCATTTGATGTAAGCACATCATATAAATGTTTACTATTATATCTCACAATAAAAAAATTCAAAGATACCATATAGCTAGTCGTAAATTGTAGGAAAATGGTGAGATACTCACACTTGCAGCTGCGTGACTTTAATGCCGCCGTCTCCAGGAGCAAGATGGTATCCATAACGCCATTGAGCTTCGAGGAACTGGGGACTATCAACAATGATCTCGCTCAGCTGAACGCCCTTGCTTGTCTTAATCTCTTCAGCGACGACATTAATGCGAGCGCTTAGGCCGAAGACAAGTCCGGTGTATTGACGGTCGAGAACGAGGTAGCCTCCGGCCAGGAGAACCTTGCCCGGAGCGGAGACGGCGGTGGATGTACCCGACATTTGAGAGCTCTACCCCGCGCCTCTTTTGATTCCCGTTGTTGTATGTGTGTGTTGTGTTGTGTGTATAGCGGGTGATGTGTTAGCGAGGTTTGGGCCACTCGACGGAAGTCAATTGGAGAGGAACAAAAAGAAAAGATCGACAGGGGAAAGCGAAAAATACTTTTATATAAGAAGTCAGAAGATTCCGGACCGCAACCTTGAGCAAGCCCAAATTATGACAGTTGAACTTTAGGTAAGGTTGCGATTTCCAACAACGCTATCGGTGAAGGTCTAAGTTTGTGGACGGGACGAAAACGGCTTAACCTTCTTTTTCTGCGGGGAATTGGAACTTTCTATCCCAACATGAACTTTAGTACCCCCCTTTAAATCGAGCCATGTAATGTATACCTAACCTATTTACTGCAGTAAGTACTCAAATGGTATAGAACATACCATTTGTGTACATCGCCATGATTCGTCGTAGAACTGCAGGCGAAATCCTCTGACCGGGAGAACTACAACGAATACAACGAATACAACGAGAAGAGATCTAGGTAGCTTGGGTATGGTGTCAAGTCGGATACATTAGTGTTGGCCTTGCCATCCACATACGTATGTGTGTCTGAAAATTAAAAGTTCACTAAGTAACTGATTGGGGAAGTCCCGAGTAAAAGTGTTGAGATTGGCCAATGGCGTTGGTGGGATGACAGATTAGCAGTAATAAGAGGCATGTTAATGATATCGACAGGCTTGAGATTTGAGACAACTATGCCAAATAGAAACGAAGCAGGTATTAGAGGATACTCTTTTGGTAATTAATGAAGTTCTTGGGTATTGAAGCATCGCTTAGTCTATGCTTTTCCAACTGACTTCAAGATAATGTTGTCTATGAGGCGGACTGCTGGCCCTCCACTGTGTCCCAAGTCTTCGCCTGGCTGTGGCGATTCGACGGGGAGCATCTTCACTGCGCCGCTTAGGATACCGCCCTTTTCCGGGTCGACCTGGCCTAGCTCTTCCATCGATAAAGGATCTGCAAGTGAGATGTAATCTATCTCATACCTTACTCTCTCCTCGGGTGACAAGGCTAGCTGCTCATTTAAAATGTTTGCGGCAACGAAGTTGGCGGCCCCCAAGATCGATTCACGATCTAGTGCTCCATTCTGGTATTGGGTTTCAGCAGCCTTTAGTGCGTGATATAATACTGTCGCAACTCTGCGTCGCCTTTCGCCAAGGTAGACGTTTCGCGAGCTTAAAGCAAGACCGTCGGACTCCCGGACAGTAGGGCCAATAACCACCTCGGTCGGTAGCATAAAGTCCCTGACCATTTTACGGATCACTACAGTTTGTTGAACATCCTTTTGGCCGAAATATACCCTTTCAGGTTGTACAATGTTGAAAAGCTTCATGCAAACGGTGGCCACGCCTCTGAAAAAGGTTGGTCGAGTGCCACCCTCGAGAAGCTCACTGATTGGTGTTAAAACCACGAAGCTTCCCTTCGAGTCCACCTCTTGACCCGGGAAGCCGGAAGGGTACATGTCGGGGGTGGTTGGCGCGAAAATAGCACTGATGCGCCCTAAATTCCCGCCGTCGTCGGCCAGCTCGCGGTCCAATTCGGCCAAGATTTTACAGTCCGATTCCCAAGTTACGGGATAAGAAGCCAAATCCTCCTTAATTCCAAATTGCGCCGGGTTGACGTATATGCTGACGACGACGTGGTGGCTTTCGCGGGCTGCGGAGCGAATTAAAGAAAGATGACCTTCATGCAAAGCTCCCATAGTGGGGACAAGACCAACAATCCTATGATCGAGGTATTGAGGCTTCCTCCATCTTCTAACAGATTCAACCGACCGCAGTATTCGGATTGGCGAAGACGGAATAGTTTCGAACGCGTTACGGCGGGCCGAGACCATAGTCCGGATGAAGGGTCTATTGAGAGCACGCGAGTTTGCGAAGCTGCGAATAGAGAGCGCTAGCATGGTTATTGAGGTAATTCAAATGGTAATTTTGATAAAGAATGTTACGGAGGGCGATCTGAGGCATTAATGGGAATACTTCGAGCCATAGCAAGGGCTCAATGGAAAATTGAAGCGAACAACGTGGAAATCGTGATGGTTTCTGCTGCGGACATCTGAGGCCGGGATCTGTTGGAATTGATGAAGCTCTTGAGAAAAAATAAGACTACCTAAGGCTACAGGCTACTAGGCGGTACATAAGCTGGACGATAAGCAGATGGATAAGGGATCCCCCCACTGATTACCTATCTAGTACCTATACGAATACCTAGGTACTAGTACTACCTTCTAAACGGTAGATAGTAGGTACTCGGGATTGGAGGATTTCCAATTTATCCACAATTTTATTTCAGAAAATTTATGTCGTCCCTCGTTTTTGGCATAAGATTGCTTCCTTGAAATTGGTCATAAAGACGTTAGAAACTACAGCTGTACCTAGTAGGTATTACTTCGTACGTAGATCCTAGACGCAAATCAAGCAATGTTTCATGGCACAAAGACCTGAAACCGAATAGGTACTTCGAGAAGGTCTATGGACATGACGTTGGCGGGGGGTTAGGGAAAGTTTAGAGCCGAAGCTAGAGCTTCCCTTTCCCACGATTTTGGCTATTTGCGGGGCTAAAATTAGGAGTTCTGCCAATTGGAGAAGTTACCATAACTCCCCCATGTTCCCATGTTCCCAGTCCCCACGGAAAGAGCCCTAGAATCTTACTACGTAAAGTCTTCGCGACGAACCACCCGGGCATCTAGACCCTGCAGGAGCGGCCTTCCTTACTCCGATTTGCCTTTAAGCTTTCTATCGGCTTGTAATTCTTTACAAATTCTCATTCTTTCTCTTTCTCTTTTTCGTCTTCTCCATGACCAGTTCATGACCTATAGAGAGCTAGTGTAGCTCGTGCCATACCAATGACGGCTTCAATAGGTTTAAGCTTGTTCGTTGCGAGTTTGTTTTTAACATTTGTATTGGGATCAGGACCTCAACCGCATGCCTATGGCCAAGAACAGATCCCTTTAAACGATTTCCAATATCAAGAAGCTTGTCCCGATTATACACAATATTCGGCATATCCCCATCGCCCTCTTAGCGACGGACCTCTTGCGCTACCCTTCCAGAGACCTGATCCGCGATGCCGAACCTTTCACTCGGACGCCATAGAACAAGTCATACAGGATGTGACTTCACGTATGAAGGACCCAGATCTGGCGCGTCTCTTTGAGAACGCCTTTCCCGTTAGTCGGACTATGCTCTACCTCCTGTCGTACCTGTACGACTGAATAACTGACCGAGACAATTATGTAGTCCACCACAGACACGACCGTAAAGTTCCACACGACCGGATCCCAACCCACTAAAAAGAAGCCGAAGAGACATGCATATGACGAAGGGAAGTGGGAAGGGCCACATTCATTCATCATCACGGGAGATATTATTGCTGAATGGTTGAGAGACTCGACCAACCAACTATCTCCTTATCAACCTTTAGCAAAAAAGGATCCAGCAGTATACAACTTGATATTAGGCGCTATCAATACCCAGTCCGAATACGTTATCGAATCGCCGTATTGCAACGCTTTTCAGCCGCCGCCTATAAGTGGGCTACCCATATCTCACAATGGACAGGATGATGCTGTTCATCCTGTTTATGAGCCTTCATCTGTCTTCGAATGCAAATACGAACTAGACTCCCTCGCTCATTTCCTTGCCCTAGGGAACGACTTTAACGATCATACAGGATCTAAGGAGTTCTTAACACCACGCTGGTACCTAGCTCTAGAGACTCTTTTGAATGTTCTTGAGCAGCAGTCGATGTCAACGTTCGACCCGGAAACAGGTCGATATCGACGCAATGAATACACTTTCAACCGTAACACTAACACGGGAACGGAGACCCTAAGTCTTAAGGGTGTGGGGAATCCTCTCAACAACGGCACTGGGTTGGTTCGCAGTGCATTTCGCCCAAGCGACGATGCTACCATCCTAGGCTTCTTCATTCCAGCTAATGCAATGATGGCCGTGGAGCTGAAAAGAACAGCTGCCATTCTCAAGGATGCGGGCAAGAATGTTCTGGCTCAGACTGTCGAGTCATGGAGTCAGACTATTACTAACGGTGTTTGGGAGCATGGTATTGTCCGACATAGCACATTTGGAAATGTATTTGCCTATGAAGTAGATGGATATGGATCATCCATTCTAATGGATGATGCCAACTACCCATCTCTTCTAGCTCTGCCACTTATGGGCTTCCTAGCGCCGGACGACCAAACTTATCAAAACACGCGGCGCATGCTTCTTTCTAAATCATCAAACCCTTACTATCTCACTGGGAGAGACTTTCAAGGCATTGGAGGTGAGTTGCTTATCGAGTCGTTCATTATCATGTACACGCTGACTAATCAATTTCCAAAGGCCCGCATATTGGCCTCTCAAACGCGTGGCCTATGAGTCTTCTTATCCAAGCTCAAACATCTAACGATGACGAAGAAATAACCGGGTGTCTAGATTTAGTCCTCAAATCAAGTAAGCTCGGGTTGATACACGAAAGTGTTGATGTCAATATAATTCACTCTTATACAAGTCAGTATTCTACTCCATGCGTTTATGTTTAGACTCATTTGCTAATTTAAAACTTAGGGAGCTGGTTTGCTTGTAAGCTTTGAAAGCAGAGCTCAGAGGATATATATATTTTACTGACTATTATAGGGGCAAACGGAGTCTTCGCTGAGACAATCCTTGATATCGCTAAGAGGAAACCTCACTTAATTTTCAAGGAGCCTGCGACGCCTTACGAAATATGATTTTATCGTTTAGGAGCAGGTTAAAAAGTGTTAGGGCATGACGCTTCGTCATTTTTTTGTGTATACAACGGTAGGTGCATGGAACACACCCTAACTGTCCTATTGTAGCATAACTTATCCGGATGCATATTATCATACGAAGCCTCAATGGCATGAAATTCATATTGTTCAAGTTGATGATTACCCCTTTTCGATGATTTGACTCGACAAGTTTTTATCTCATTGTCCATTATCATATGCTAGGTTCATATTACCAAAGAGCTAGTCTCATGATTATTTGAATCTAGGTGCGCTTCTAAAGGTCTATGGCCACTGTCTTCATGCTGCGCGCCGCTCGCGACCGCTGAGGAGATAAATACCGGCGCGAACGTCTAGGAGCGGGTCTGCTGAGGCCTCGATTCCATCAACTCTTGGGATCGGATCAAATATAATCGTCTTCTGTTGCGCCGCCTGATTATCAAGAACGGATTCTAACTTAATTGTACCGAGCTCAATAACCTGACGATCTGCTGGCCACTTCACGGTGTTGTCATCTGTTGTGTCTCCATCCTCTGCGACATGCGCTTTCAACTTAAATACAATCGGGCCGGTTTTCAATAACTCAGGCACCCCGTCGTATAAAAACGATGGGGTCTTCTCCTTTAGCGAAGCTTCGTCGAGATACTCCTCCCCGGCTTCAGGCACGATACGATACCGAATAAACGTTTCCTTCCCATTGGCTGCGATGAGTTTGAAAGCATTCACCCCAAAGTACTTCTCCTTACTAAAGCTGACAGGTGTCGGCTTCGGAATCTGGATGAAGGCTAACGCTTTCGGATGGGAAGCTAAGTAGTCGCCGATCGAGCCGTCCTTTAACGATGTGAAGAACTCAAGAGCGTCTTGCCCATTTGAGCCTGGGAATCCGTCCACGGAATGGGTGATGATATCTGTGTGGACGCGGCGAGGAGTCTCGGCTAAGACGAAGCGAATAGCAAAACCGCGAGGGTTCCCGTTGGGATCGGTATCCGGAATCTCGGGGATACCAGTGGAACTGGAGAATCGTGCAACTATAGGGGTCGATTCGCTATTGAAGTGAGGTGCTTTTGAAAGCGCCTTGGCCGCCTCTGTAGGTACGAAAGTGCCCTTGAGAAGAATCCCTTTTGCGTGAGCTAGAAGTTTTTATCAGCATTAAACGATCCAAAAAGACTACTCGATTCAAAAATACCAGGTCGAAATCCGGGATGCGGTCCGAAAATACTATGCAGCGTGCTAACTATAGCGCTACTGGTCTGAACGACCTTTTCGTCGGATGGAAGAGGCATAATGTCGAGACCGAAGTCCGTCGTGAAGTACACTTCCACTAGCTTCTCTAGAAGTGTGGGTTTTTAATATATTAAAGCGTGATGTTTAAAGAGTGCCTCTTCGCTAGCTGTGAAGACGAAGACGCGAGGCTACCTGGTGGCCACCCGATTCTCATATTTACCTATATTTATCTACCTAACATCAATGTCTTAAGAACATGCTCAGTAATCAAAAATCACAGCCATTATTTATTGTTACATCGATTACCAACAAGTTAAATGATGACTGCATATCGGCGGTCAGTCGCATCGAGATCTATCCCAATAACTAACTATACAGAACCAGCACGCAACTTTCTTATCGCCTCACATGTTGTTTTCTCACACTGTAGCTTCAAATAGCCTCGCAAAATATGCGGTAGTATGCGTATGCAAAAGCAACTATATTAGCAGCCGCTCATGTTTTCATACCGCGATAGGAAACGATTGTGTCGCTGAGCAAAGTCCTAGCAAACCAGCAGGCTTATGTGAGGTGGATTCTTTGGTGATGGCTTCGCTCGTGGAACGGAGATCTACCAGGGCTATTACTAAGATCGCACATGCTATTCGTAGAAAAACCGAACCCTCTTATCCTGGCCTTTCACGGGTGTTTGAATTACGATAATAGGTAATTTTATGATTTTATTATACGCTAATGACATAGAACTAGATACACACGATAAACCTCATGCGATTTTGGCACCCTCGCCTTCAATCAACACCTCTTACTCTTCCTCATCCGGATCTTCCTCGCCTGGTTCCTCCGGCTCCTCCGGCTCCTCCGGTTCTTCCTCGCCAGGTAGCGGTGGCGCATTGGGGTCCATCATACACTGATCCACTCGCATCAGCTGCTTGCCCGTAGCCTTAGCTATCTCGATGAACTCTTTCAGGTAAGACACGGTGCTATTATACAAGTAGTGCATGACTACGATGTCACCTCCAGCCGCGACATCACGCTTGAAAGCCTCGAGCTGCTTCTCGGGGGTGTCGGACTCAGCCCATAGCCAGTCTTCGACGTCAACACTCCACTGCACGATGTACGGGTCCTCGATCAACGCCGCGAGTCGCTGGCGCATACGCGCTCCTTCCGTGCCGAACGGGGGACGGAAGTACTTGGGCGTCAACCCGTTGAAGGTCTCCTTGACCGCCTCGATGTCGTTGCTGTACTCCCAGTCTATGGACGCCTCGTCGGGCAGGCCCTCAAGCGGCGGGTGCGTGTAACTGTGCAATGCGATCTGATGACCCTTCGCCGCCATCTCGTTGTAAATCGCGCTCAGATTCGTCGTGGGATCGCGCAGCGGTGCACCGACCGTGAAGAACGTGACGGTGATCCCGGCGTCCTCGATCGTCTTCATCACCTGCTGCGCGAACACCGGGTCCCCGTCGTCGATGGCGAAGGCGAAGGAATTGGGTCGCTTGCACGAGAACACAAACGTTCCGGAGGGCAGCTTCTCGGGTATGGTGAAGCCCTTCGGCACGGAGTTCACGATCTCGATCTTGGAGAAGACGGTCGACTCCTTGCTGTAGAAGCCCTTGAAGGCGAAGCCGATGGAGCGTGTGCGGTTCACGTTGAAGTGGTTCAGCGGAATATAGATGTCGGTCTTGGTCGCGTAGCGCTGCGCTTCGAGAGAGTCCCAGGTCTCCGGGTACGGGTAGATGTCGTTGTTGCACTTCTCGTTGTGCTGCTGCAGGGACACGGTGAACAAATTACTTCCGGTATACGCGATGTGCAGGTAAGATCCGTCGAACTCGCTCAAGTCTCTGCAGGTATCGGCGACTTGCGTTACCCACATTAGATCCGAGTCGTTGGTCTTCAGCGTCATGGTGTTCTTGCTGAAGGTCAAGGTCATCCCTTCGTCTGCTCCGTGCCACTGCTTCAGGGCGTTGGTGTCTTTGTTGGAGAAAGTGTCGATAACGAGGTTGGTGGCTTTGCCTACCGGAGCGGGTACGGTCTCGCTTGGCCCAGACGGCTCGACGACGGAAGGGGGGATATACTCGGCGACTTTCTCTCCGCAGTACAAGCTCATGGGTCCAAAAGTCACCGACTTTCTCAAGTTCGATATGAATATCATTTCGAATTTAGTCAAATCGAGGCCCTCAAACTTGGAGAATGGGATGGAGTATAGCTGCTCCGTCCCGTCAAAGGTCCAGCCGAGTTGTTTCGTGCTCAGGACAACATCGTTCGTCCTCTCGGTGCCGCAAGTTCCTTTAGTCGAAGATAGCTGGACATCGAATGTGCTACCAGCAGGTGCCGAGATGCGGAGCGAGATACCTCCGTACTGCTCTGCGTCGATGCAGCCGAGTTGCGTGTAGAAGTACGAGTCGGTATCCGTAGGAGTAAACGTGACCCTATTGTTCTGAACTACGATGGACTTCATGGTTCCATCATCACTGCTCGACTTTAGTAAGGCGTTATAGTACAAGAAAGTCAAGCGCGATTGAGACACCCAGTCGTCGACGAGTAGATTGCTGCACCCATTCTGTCGCGTTATGAGCTGGTTCGCATTCGCATTTGGTTCGGCCGTCGGCGTTGGGATAGCAGGTACTACGGCCGGTTGGCTCGAACTAACGGGCCATCCACCCCATGGGTCATCTCCCCACGGATCGTCTTCCCACCAAGGAGGCTCGTCTGTCGGCCAGACGGGGCGGCGAGTGCTGGTCGGCGGGAACGGGAATCGCGTGGTGGTGTCGCCGTCGTCGTCTCCGGGCACAGTCACGGTAACCGTAGTTGTTATGGTAGCACCGGGGTCAGCTGGCGCCGAAGTAGGCGCGGGCGGCTCCGGGTCCTCAGGAGGCGCGACTCCAACACACAGGAATTGCACGTTGTCCAATTGCCACTCGTTATCGGTGCCCGTCAGCCCAGCCGAGAAGCCGTACCATAGCACACCGACGATGCCGTTCAGGTTAGCGTCGACCCAGCTGTTCAGTGGGATGTTGATGGTCTGGAGAGACCCGCTCAACCCGTCGAGAGTGTAGTAGAAACTTTGGTATTCCTCCGATGCGCAATCGTTAACGGTTTGCAACTCGATGGAGACGGAGGCTGCTTCGGGGCCCTTGATATTGAAGGAGAGCGAGTCGTAGCCTTGCGCGGTGCTGTTGAGGCAGGTGAACTGTTCGTAGATGTACGAGACGTCGATGTTGTTTGGAGTGAAGGTCAGGATGCCGCCGTCGGTGCTGGTCGAGTTCATGGTCTGGTCATCTGAGGGGGGGTCAGTAATGTTCCAGCTACTACTGTGGGTCGTAGGAAAGCTTACCGCTCGTAGCACCCGCTAAGAGGTTCTCGCCAGTCTCCCACTGCGAGAAGTCGTCAACAAGTAGGTGCGCACTGCATGTCTCGACTGGGGCGGGAGCGGGCTTGGTCGTTGAAGGAGGAGCTGGAGCTTTTGTCGATGTGGAACTGACCGGAGGCTCGGGAGGAGGGGCCTCGCTGGAACTAGTTGGTAACGGAGGAGGCGCGGGAGCTTTGGTTGAACTGGTTGGCTCTGGGGGAGGCGGGACTGGAGTCTCCGTAGGAACTGGAGGCACGGGAGTCTCAGAAGGAGGTGGGGGAGCCGGAGTTTCAGAAGGTGGAGGAGCTGGGGTCTCAGAGGGAGGTGGTGAGACCGGTGTTGAAGAAACAGACGAAGAAGGGAGGGGATCTTGTCTCCTCGGGATCTTAGCAGCTGGTACGCCGCTCACGAGCAAGGCTGCGGTAATACCGCCAACAACTTGACTGAACCTCATGATGGGTTTCTTGATGGCTCAGAGCTGAACAGCCATCCTAGAATCACATCATCCAGCGACGAAGTCCAGACTTATATTGACAGGTTCGGCCGGGGTCATCGCTTTGTTGCGAGAAGGACTCGGGAACCCTCCAATACGCAAGATCCAATGTTGCATGTGGATAGAATTTTTAAGCTCCATTGTCATGGCTAAATGTCGTGTCCTCCTGAGGCATATTGGCTGAACCCAAAGATTGCGAAGATGGGTGTTCCCGACAGGATTCTCCACACTCTGGATCTAATGCATGGGAAGTTGAGCTGCAGTCAGGAACACGAACGAGTTAACGAGAGAGCTGCGTGATGTCTTGGCGGCATTCCCGGTCCGGCATTTTGGCTGCTTTGCCTATTACTTTATTACTTTACGTTTCGATCTCATAGACAATTCATGTCCCGTTCTCGCTACGCCTTCTCACTACGCGATAATAGCGGATCATACCAGGTACCTAATACATATCGCTAGAACCTAATGGCAGATTTCATAAAGCTGTTTTGCTTTTTGGAACTTCTCCAGTTCGTCCGAGTCTTCATGTCATACAGAGAGTGGCTGTTGTCAAATATCGGATCAAATACGAGCGTGGCCGACTACGGATGCATCGATTTTATCGGCAAAAATGCCAAGACAACAACACACAAATGGGAAGCCATAGCACCGACATAGTGGCGCAAAAGGGGTATTCGAGAGTCTAGATGTTACGCAGATCTAGGGCTAGACAGTCGTGCCAGATCTCCTCATGTCGGCAACGGAATTCTGAGCCAAAGCAACTGAGGCCTCGTCAGCTCAATATATTCCATGAGGAAATTTGGATTGAAAATCGCGAGTCGATCGGCATATGCAGGATAGACAGACCAGAAATGTAAGATTTCTCATTTATAACGTAGCAATCTGGTACCTGAACTTTTAAGAGAGATCTTTCGCTTACGAGGAGACAAGACACTGGCTGGGTAGCACTGCAGTGGCCGCAGACACGAGCCCTACTGCGGAGAGTATTGTCAATTTATCCTGTTGCATGTTCAGCCGCCTTGGCAAAAGCTCAGAACACGCAATTCGAGATTTATTTTACACCAGGGAATTCCTTTCAATCGAACTATCCCTATCCTAGGACCTAGGACCTAGGTAGTATGTCTCGATGGCAAGCTGATTTTTGCCTCGACTATTTCTCGACTCTTAGTGACCCCGATCAAGCATGCGTGGCTGAAATCGAATGTTGTACTGTTGTAACGAACGACAAGACACCGAACCCAGATCTATATCCAACATTCCGACTGAAAATTCCTTCTAGTATTACGTCCATTCTCCCCGATTCGTATATCTAGTATTATTCGAGTCTTGAGGATTACCTTTTTTGGTCAGTTGGGGTTGAGAAGAGCCAATCCACAGTGTATTCGAGACTCGAGTGTTGAGAATGATGGGAAAGCTACGCATTTATGTAATGGATATACTGTTTATATATTGGTGAATCCATAAATGCAGGTAAGTTAGATTTTGATATTTCGTTTATTCGTAGGAGCCGGAAAGTTTCAAGATCTAGACTTGTCTCTTGAAATTGCTACAACGTGGTAATTGGAATTTAGATTGATGATTGGATCAGCAACACCTCCAGAGCTCCGGGACTTGATACTTCTTCACGGTCCGGTATAATGGTCAAGCTCGAAGAGAATCTCTCATAACAGCTACTAGGTGGGTGGGTATGTAGCAGATCGTATCCGTCAACTCCCAACTGCCGGATCTACTGCAGCTACCAGATTAGCGTGAAGTTACCAGTGTTAAGAGGACTGGGGAGTCTTCCGGTAAATTGCGGATGAATTACTCTCAGCCGAAATCTTACATAGTATAAAAGTTAGAAAAATCATCCAAGTAGTCGCTTCATTCCTATTTTATAAATGTAACGTCTCATTTACGTAACTTCAACTCAGATGAGATGCTGAATGGTCGTTTTCGTATATGGCCTGTTACCATCCATGAGAATGGGAGAATGGGAGAAGGGGAGAATGGGTGGCAGTATCATAGTAGTTTACCTATGACATGTGTCCGAGAAGAGAAAGATTTTCGCCCTTCTTCAATGTCGCGATCCCGATACACATTGTTTAGAACTGTCTAGACACGTATGAGTGCATAGATATATAAGTTTGGCGGGTACGAGACAGAAATTCAAAGAATCGTTGGTATTAGAGTAAGATTGTAAATCAAGTCGAATAAATTCGTGAGACATCCATGTGGCATAGGTAGCCCAGCTGCCCAGGTAGTTGCGTAGTAGACTCTTCAATGTTGGGGTTATGAATCATTTGGCAGGGTCCTTGGAAGTTCTAGTAGAATATCACCGAGACTGGTAGTTTCTACGATTTCTTCCCATATGAAACCCCCTGCTAGAATGAAAGAAGAAGAAAAATAAAACAAATTCGCCATCAAGCCTTTGACCCCTTTCTTTGCTTACGTAATACTATTGAAACCATCAATTAGATAATATGTACTTCGTACTTATGATGAATTGTGGTAGGTAAAGTGGCGTCTCTTATCGATAATGTACCTTGCCGGACCCGATTTAAGGTTCAAGTTGTTGCTGACAGCCTGACTTTGTTTAATTGAATGGGACTGTGGGATTGGGAAATCGGATATCGGAAATCAGAAATCAGAAATGGAACTCTAAACTTAGAACTCACAAAAATAACATCACCGTTTTCACTTGCAAGGACTCGACGGCCTGCACTGCTGCTACCCATGCGAAATGCAATTTAGCACAAAATGATTGTTTGAGCTGACAGCATTCGACTATCCTTGGTACCAAGTACCAGGTACTCTCTGTACAGTGTACGTTGCGTCGTGTTCTCTGACGTCGCATCACTTCACTTCGCAATCACGGCCACATTTTTCCTCCTCCGCCCTCCGCCCTCTTCGGGTCGTCGTCGCCAGATGTGACACCCGACAATAATTGAGCCACTTTAAGGGATATAAATCCACGGAGATAATTCCAAGGTTGCCCGGCTTCATGCAATCTTCAAGCCATGATTCACCGCCTGGGGGTGGATCACTCCCTACATCCCCCGTACTATCCCAGGCCTTAAGGGTCAAAAAGAGCCGCCACACTCTCAACGACGTCTCACCACTCTACAGCTCCGAGATCACACTACCATATCGACGGTCGCATCCCTCTGCTGCCTCTCTATACGCCTCAACCCTGTCACCCCCAGGTTCCAGATCCCAGTCTCCCGTCGGTCGTCCACCATCACGAATAGCTTCTGGTTCCGTCTTCGGCGCAGCATCAAACAACGCCCTCGCACTCGTCTCTAATGCTGGTGATAACCCTGGCGACCCCCTCGACCTTATACTCAGAGCTTTCGTGCCACACGTTGCCGTATATGCATCTGAGGATACCGATATCTTGCTGAAGGAGAAAGGATTTACGCGTGGCTTATGGGAATTACTTCGACCGTTTGGTGAGCGCGTTCAAGGCAAAGTTATAATACGAGACAGCAATGGATCGAGTCGGACGTACGAAGATTACTCGATACACTTCGTTCAATTCGGAGAGGGAGTTGTACACCCAGAACCCGTAACGACCGGGCTGAGAACCCAGGTACCAAGGTCGAATGGTGTGTCGGAAAAACCGAGTGATAAAGGCCAACCGCGACAAGGTATCGCGATTGCTGATGTGGAAGCTGTTGTGGACCGCCATCTAAGATATGCTGAGGAGTCATTCTTCAGTTTGCCCCAGAGTCCTACAAGTAACGGTTTAGATATCGATGTACCTTCACCATATTACGCCCTATACCTACGTAGATTGCTATCTGGTCTTCCGTTGACACCGCACGAGACATTTGCTCACCCGGTCGCTTGCGTCATTGCTATAAGCTCTCGAAATCAATCTCCAATAGAGACACTTCGGCGTCTATACGCCGAATCTAGCACAGGAGATAAGCGACTACCTAATTGGGTCGATGGGGAGTTTTTGCGCTATTATGTCTTGGTTCACGAGGAAGAGAGAGATGACATAACGAGATCTATGTCTCTTTTTGATCAGATGAAACGAAATTTAGGCCTCCACTGTCACTTGCTCCGTATACGAGGAACACAAAGTGTCGCTACTGATGATGATAGTATACCGCTTCCCCGAAGTGAGTGGATGTCAGCCTCGGAGGAGTTGGTTGATATTCGGAGAAGCGAAGATCAAGAGGATTTCGAAGATCCGACCAGGTACATATTTGAGTCAGACGCGACCGCGATACGCACTTTTATCCGTGAAATGGTAACGCAGTCTATAATCCCAACAATGGAGCGTCATGTGTCGGTATGGAACGACCAGGTAGCGTCGCGAAGAAGAGGACTGGCAGGTCGATTTGTTGGTTTGACAAAACGATGGGGTTTCGGTGGGAATTCTAGGACATCGTTTGCGGGACCGGGCTCTGGGAGCAACTACGATTCCCACGGCTTCTACCGACAAGACGCCCCTGAAGCTATAATGCGAAAATTGGCAGACTATGCCTTCATGCTAAGAGACTGGAAACTAGCTCACTCGACATATGATCTGTTACGTGGTGATTTTAACAACGATAAGGCGTGGAGATATCATGCAGCGGCGAGCGAGATGACAGCCATTAGCCTTCTCATTATGCCTCAGAATCTGACGGCCAAATCAAGAGCGGAAACGATAGACACAGCATTTGAATCGGCGTTTTATTCCTATCTAACACGCTGTAGCGCGCCATACGGAGCCCTGCGGTGTCTCTCCCTCGGCCTAGAGCTCCTGCGCCTCCGCGGCGGCTCTAGCGTAGATGAAGCAGCAAAATGGGGGCTTCGCCTGTTAGAAAGCAAGATCACGGGACCGGTAGGAGACGCACTAATCAAGGAGCGTCTTGCGGTTTGCTATGCCTCTAAGCAAGGCATGGGAACACATCGCTGGGGTAGCAGGAGGCGGAAATCTGCGCTCTGGAGCGTCCTCGGCGCCGAGTCCTGGGCTATGCAAGCGAAGTACATACAGGCGCAACGCTGCCTCAACGAGGCCCGGAAGACGTACTCGGACCTGCCAAGTGGCACTGGCATCGATCAATTCGCATACGCTAGCGCATTCATGCTCGGTATCAAGAATAAGCTGAACCAGAACCTCGAGGCGGACCAAGACGATGACGAGGATTCAGATGACCAAAGTGACGCCGTGGATGAGGAGAGCGAAGCGCTCGAGGATAATACGAGGGGGCGACGTATCAGCACATTAGGATTACCCGGAGGCGGCGCAGGCGCGGCGAGCCTAGAGACCGCGCCGCTGAAGGCCCAACTCGATGCTTCGGAGGGGGAAAGGGGGAAACAGGATACGGGCGAAGCTAAGGACGATTTTGGTTAATCGCCCACCTACTGCAGACGGCACGGTACGGTTGGTTGGGACGGGGCATGGATGGTTTTAGATGGTCCTTCACATGATACTGTTTTGTATGGGGATTATTAATTACCGAACCTAGGGGAATGATTACACCTTTTTCTTCGTTTAATGTGATGACGGGTTCCTGAGTTTGAGTCTTTGGATTAGAGTGTTAGATTAATGCTTTGTAATGCTTTTCGGTATGTACTTATTGACGACGTGGTGTAGGTTTAAGCGAGTACGAAGGCATAGATTGAGTCTATCATAGATGATCTGAATATGTCCTTGCAGCTAAGTAACGTTATTTTACTTCGAACTGTACTGATCTCATTTTGAGGTTATTTTGGTGTTCCTAACATCCATGATGTTATCAGAACATGTCCTTCATTCATATAGTTGCTTGTGTTGACTTGGGCCTCAAGCATTCTTGGATCAAGCTAGGTAGGTCCCTAGGATCTAGGACCTAGGTTGCCAATCTAGTTCCGACCTTGACTTGAAATGGGGAAGGATACGTGAAAGTTACTTCTACGACCCTGATACTTGTCGTGCAGTTATTATTGACGTGTAAATCCTATTCTACGAACTCATATAGTCTCGTGCCTACGTTCATCTAACTGCGAAGAAGGGAATCTATCTAGGAATCTAAGTACTCACTGAGTTCTCAAGGAGATCTAACCTACGTATGTAGATAGTAAGCAAATTACATAAACCATATATTGTTATATCAATATTATGCATTCATATGCATTTATGCTACAAATGCTTTTAACATGGTATTAGTACATGGGACCATGGGTACTTTCGTTATCGATACTCCGACCCATGCAGTAGACCGCCAAAAAGTTTAGGAAATTCTGCCATTTCCATTTCCATTTCCCACTTTTCTACATCTGCGCAAGAGACATCCGCAAGCTCTCGCGACCATGGCAGACGGTGGTATGCTTTTGAATTTCGACATCGGTGGCGATGCTCCGCTTAAGAAACAGGTTAAATTCACAGGTGGTCGCTGGAGAGATCGAGTTCACGCCCAGCGAAGCGCACAAAAGAATCGCGAAGGCCATGCGCATCCGAGCTCAGCCAATTCCACCCCACTGTCCAACGATCGACGACACTCCCACCATGATTACGACCGAGATGAGAGACCTGCAAAGCGCCAGCGGACATTTGGCAACTCGAATGGTCGAGCAACGTACTTTGGAAAAGACACACCCGATACAGGACCCAGACAAGGCAATGCGCCTACCAAAGCTGGCGGCGTCACATCTAGGCTATTTACCTCTAACCCGACACCGAGAACTGTTTTTGAGGATGTAGCCACAGTTGAGGAGTCGGAACCTGCGAAGCCGTCTAATGCTCCATTATCAGAAGAAGCCGAAAACTTCCACGCCTTAGGATTGTCACCGCGAATCGCCCAACATTTATCGTCTAAACTCGAGATGAAGGCGCCGACTTCTATACAAAAGAATACTATCCCGCTGCTCATAAAAGATGATAGTGATGCTTTCCTGCAGGCCGAGACCGGATCTGGAAAGACTCTAGCATATCTATTACCTATTGTTCAACGAATTATTGCCTTGAGTCACAACGAAGACGGCTCTAGCACCGGAATTCGAATACATCGCGACTCGGGCTTGTTTGCTATCATCTTAGCCCCGACAAGAGAACTATGCAAACAAATTGCTACTGTGCTGGAGAAAGTCCTACATTCTACCCCTTGGATCGTTAGTACGACGGTCATCGGAGGAGAGAGTAAAAAGTCCGAAAAAGCTCGACTGAGGAAAGGCATTAATATATTAATCGCTACTCCCGGTCGTCTTGCCGATCATTTAGACAACACGAAGGTTTTAGACGTCGGCACCGTGAGGTGGCTCATTCTCGATGAGGGGGATAGGTTAATGGAGATGGGATTTGAAGAGGAGTTGAAAAGTATCGTGGGGAAAATCCGTCAGGAGAAACTAAAAGAGAAAAATAAGGAGGGGGTCACCCTCGGCGCCTTGCCGCAACGGCGTGTCACCGTGCTCTGTTCCGCCACGATGAAGATGAATGTGCAAAAATTAGGCGAGATCAGTTTGCAAGATGCCATCCATATCACGGCATCCAAGTCAGAAAACGAGGCGGATGCGGCTATTGAGACTAATGATGCTGTTTTCAGCGCGCCGTCTCAACTCAAGCAGTCTTACATCGTCGTCCCAGCAAAATTACGTTTGGTCACATTGATAGCACTTCTGAAATCTGCTTTCGCTCGCAAAGGCTCAGTCATGAAGGCTATCGTCTTTATCTCTTGCGCCGACTCGGTCGACTTTCACTTTGATCTATTCCGCTCTACGCCATCACGATCCTCTTCGTCCAACGACGCGTCTCCTACGAGGGACACCGTTGCCAACGCCGCTTACATCACATCACCAGCAAATCCCGAGATAACCCTCCTCAAACTCCACGGCTCCCTCCAGCAGCCCGTCCGCACATCCACCCTGGCCGCCTTCCACGCCTCCAAGAACCCATCCGTGCTCATCACAACCGATATCGCGTCCCGCGGTCTTGACGTCCCCGCGGTCGACCTCGTTATCGAGTACGATCCCGCCTTCAGCATCGACGACCACGTCCATCGCATCGGTCGAACCGCTCGCGCGGGCCGACCAGGTAAAGCCGCACTTTTCCTCCAACCAGGTTGCGAGGAGGGCTACGTCGAGCTCCTAAAATCTGCAACCCCGCTCACCCCCCAATCCTACGACACCATACTGCAGAAGGGCTTCGTAACTCCCATCACCCTGCCGAAACCGGACAAGGCGTCCGAAGCACAGACCTTGGTATCCGATCGCCAGACGCCGAACTCCCGCGCGGAAGCTCTGCAATTGCACATCGAACAGCGGCTCCTAGCCTCCGAGAAGGAAGGCGGTGGAACCGAGGAAGGAACCGGGAACGCGAAAGGGAATGGGAAAGGGGGAGACGCGAAGAAACTCCTAGACTCGGCGCGGCAGGCCTTCCGGTCGCATATCCGCGCGTACGCCACGCACGTGCGCGATGAGCGCGGCTTCTTCGACATCACGCAGCTCCACCTAGGCCACGCGGCCAAGAGCTTCGGGCTGCGCGAGGCGCCCGGAGGCATCGGCGGCGGGCCGTCGAGGAGGACGTACAAACCTGGCCAGCAGCAGAAGAGCGGCAACGGCGGTGCGCAGAACAAGAGCAGAGGCGGCGGCGACGACAGCGATGGCGAGAACGCCGTCGACGAGGATGCGGCGAGGAGGATGAGGATGAAGATGAAGCAGGTGATGAGCGCAGCTGGAGAGTTCAACATCGGCTGAAGGGATAACCTAGGTCCTATACCACATAAAAAGATAATGGGTGAGAATTGGGAGATGGGGTGTAGGATTGGTGGGAGCGGGCATAGACAAAAAAAAAAGCTCGAGTTTAACGAATTGCGCGGAGTTGGTGATAAATTCGATGTGGGATTGTTACTCGAGAGATTTGTGCTATAAGATCTGTTCATCATACATATTTTACCTCTCAGAGCAGAGCGATATATACCTAATTCTACATATACATATGATATGAGAACTGCCGATAATCAAGATGATCACGAACCTACCCGAGTTGTTAAACAATATCTTACTAACTACTGGGGAAATGATGTAATTCTCGATTTATATGCTGGTGGACACTTGGAGATAGATCCGACGACGAAGTCACATCCTGATTTGCTAGTAAATTCTTGAGACTATCGACATCAAACATGATCCAAGTACGACAGCAGATCATGACATGACATCACAATCTGGACACATAAATATCGAGAACAACTTCCATGTATTGATTCTATCATACAAGGCACCCAGAGCTACGTCAGCGCCAATCCATAAGTGCTCTCACGCGCAACATAAATGTATCGTGAGTGCATTCCCATCAACTAACCGTCCCGAACGCCTTTCTCTTTATCTCGTGGGCTAACCGTCGCCCGAACCCTTGGGGTGCCGCCCGGTAGCTCTCCGCCCGTAGGAAATAACAATATGGAAGTTCTTTCGCAGTATATGCAGAGTGGAGATTGGTCTATAAATCCATGCCAGCCGATGCCCCTTTTCCCCAGTCCGTAACCCATTTTACATGCAACCTGAAGAACGCCTGGCCCAAGATCAGCTATGCTGCCCCTCACTTCAACCGACTACCCCGGCGAAAGAAAAAAATCATATCAACCTCTTGTAACACACAAGATGGGGTATCGCGATTAAAAGCAAAGAACAAAAGAAAAAAACATGGAAAACAGAAATAGCAGTGTATTTGACATTTAAGCAACGACTGCTTCTTCGCTGCTACCACCGCCGAGAAGTTCCAGAACCTTGTTCACAACAGCACTAGGGTAACCTCGTGAGAGCATCTCGCTTACGACCAGCTTAGCATGCTCACGATCTTCAACGGCAAGGTAGGCGCGAGTCATTGCCTCGTATGTGCTAGGCTCACGCTTGTCGCGGCCAACACTGCTGTAAATCGAGATAGCCTTGTCGATGTTTTTCTCGCTAGCCCAGCCGTGGATGAGGGTGTTGGCAATGTAAGGAGTGAGTTCAACACGCTTTTGCTTCATTACGGACAGGATTGCCTCAGTGTCGGCAACCTGGTGGTTAGCGACCATAGCCTCGAACAATGCTTGGAAGAGGCAGGCATTGGGGCGAATGGCTGGGTCGTTCATAACAGAATCGAATATCTTCCTTGCACCTTGCATGTCGTGAAGGACACAGCCGCGAGCATGGATCAACGAAGCATAGTGTACCGGTTCGGGTTTCTGGCCAGAGGCGCGGATCATGTCCAAAACAACTTCGGCAGCGGTCATATTGACGGGTTCGAGGGTGGCGTGAGTGTCGACTAGGAGCTTATAAGTATGCGCAGTCGGTGCAATTCCCTTGGCCTGCATACGGTCATAATAAGAGAGAACCTTAGTCTTATCGCGTTTGGTGGTGAGGAAGAATTGCATCATGCTGTTGTACGGAGCCGGACGAGCCTTGTAGTTGGGCATAGATTCCATCTCATCGAAGAGCTCTTCCGCAAACTTCTCGTCGCTAACACGGCAGAGAGCATTGACAATCGTTCCATAGGTCACACTCGTTGGCTTGATACCCAAGGCGCGCATCTCGGCGAAGTAGAAGAGGCAATCATCGATACGGCGGGCTTTTCCGAGTTTACCAATCAGAGCATTGTACAAGAAAGACGAAGGCTCAACACCCTCAGCCTTAGCACGATGGAAAATCTTTACCGCTTCCGAAGCCTCGTCGAAGGTCTTGGTTGACTCCTTGAGAGTTGTAATGTAGAGACCGAATGTATTTGCCGAAGGAGCAGCCCCCATTTGAAGAAGCTCGAGATGGTACTGTTCTGCCAAAACGCGGTCACCGAGTGTCAAACATGAACCGACCATAGCGTCGAGGATAGAAGACCAGCCGTAGCGAACGACAGAGTATTGCGGGAGGAAAGGCACATCCGTGCGTGCCATGGCTAGAATATCGTGGCACAGGTCCATCTTACCCTCTCGTGCCGCAGCAGAGATCATCTTGGCATATGTGATATATCTTGGATGACGTCCCGCGCGTCGCATGTTACGGAAACGGGTGAGTGCCTCGTTGAGTCGGGGTCCCTTACGTCCATGCGCACCCTCGAGCTCGTCAGAAATGATGGAAGAGCCTTTGAAGTCAGTGTTGTGGGCGTAAGGATCAAAATTGTCCTCATAACTCGAGACAGTGGGTGTTGATGAATAAGGCGAGGCAGAAAAGGTCTGCTGGCCGAAGCTAGACTGGGAAGCAACCTCACGAGGGTCCGTAATGCCACGCGTGGCCATGAACCTAGAGATAAACTCCATTCCTTCTTCGATTTCATCCGCAAGGTGTGGTTTAGTCTCGTTCTCAATGGCTCGGATTCGCTGGAACATCAATTCAGACTCAGATAGGCCTTCCGCAACCTGACCCGACCCAATCATTGCAACAGCATACATGGCTGTGGGCTCGATGAAAGAAGAGTCAACCTTGGTTTCTGGGTTACTAAGCACGTGCCAATACCTAGCAGCAGCTGGAACGTCGCCATCTCGGACACTGAGCGCCAGCAAGGCCATTGCAGGAACCGCAATACCCGGAAACACTGAAGGGAGGTTGGCGAAAGCAGCAACCGCAGTATGTCGGTCTCCAGAATCAGCCGCAGCAGTAGCAATTTCCGCCAAGGAACTCAAGCGTGCGTTGTTCTCGATAGCCTGGGCCCACTGAAGTGCTTCGTGGTAAATTCCCCTGGCAGTGAAGCCCTTAACGAAACCCCCGCTGATGATGGCATCACGGATTTCGGCGGCACGTACTCCATAAGAACTGACAATCTTCTCGTAGAACTTTTTCGCACCCTCCAATTTATCGTTGATTACATAAGCATTGATTACTGAAGCATATACCCGAGAGTCTAACCGGTCATTCAATGTGTAGTTACCGTTGTCATGAGCAACGGCAAGATCCTTGTATTCGTTGTAGCATTCAACAGCGCTGGCTAAATCACCCGTATTGGCGAACGCGGTGATCATAGAGGGAAAGGTTGCTGCGAACGGAACAGCACCACTAAGCTCCATGTGCTCAAATAAGTGAAGCATGTCAGACACACGACCAGCTTGAGCACATGCTGAGATAAGTTGGTGGTAGGTCTCTGAGGAGTAGTTGGCTCGGTTTGTTAAAACAGAGGTCTCGAACAACTTGATAGCAAAGTCAAGTCTGTCGTCCTCCGACAGAATGGCATGTTCCAGCTCATTCGAAGCGAACATGAACTTCCCAGGTTCATCCATGCCGCCAAAACGGAGGCGCTTGTCCTCGAGACCCTTCTTGAGGGACGACACTTCTAGACATCGAGCGGCCAACAAGCCAACAAGGATATTGTAAGTATCGCTATCAGGCACGATCTTCCGTCGCATCATGTCAGCATAGACATCTAAAGCCTTAGAAACCACCTCGTTCTTCTCGCTGGGGATGTGAATGGCAGCGACCAGCAGGGCGTTGTAAGCTGCGGCAATGGGCTTAATGTCGGCAACAAGCATTGCCTCAAAGACGGCCGGAATCTCCGCATATCGGCCATCTTCAGAAAGCTTAGAGAGATGGTCCGCATAGCTTTGGGATTGGGGATCAACTGGCGGCGTTGCAGAGCGAGCAACACTAGCGGGTGACGCGGATCTCTCGATGACCGGAGTGAGAGCTCGAGACTGGACGCCACTGACAATGGCAGGAGTTGCCACTCGTGGAGATTGTGTGGCACTCTCTTCAAGGGCCGCTCTCAACTCGCGAACCTCAATTTCCTTCTCAATGGCAGCATCTATGTGCGCTAGCGCTGTTTCCGCATCTATAGCAACGGGCAAGTCTTCAACTCCATCTTGGTCAGCTCCGAGAGCCTCGGCGGCATCAGCGTTCGGTGTCTTGGACTCTGGGCCATCAAGGACGGAAGAGGCGTTAGGTCTCCATTCTATGGGCTTGGGGAATTGGAATTGAGTCCATTCCTTTTCGACGTCGCCGGTGTCCTGCTGTTTTCTCAGAGCTTCGAAGTAGGCATCTAAGTTCCCATGGCTGCCATGCTTGTCATGGCGCAGCTCGTGCTGATTCGAGCTGTGGAAAGCGTTCTGGAGTTGAAGACCAGAGAGACGTCCGAGGCGCTGACTGTTACGTCGAGCAAACGACGGACGGTTCTGAGAATTTAGAACATGGGGATGAGTTGCAGCTACGACGGATTGGGCGTAGCCGTGAGTGAAAGATTTCGCAAATCCTTGACGGATGAAATTCTGGTACAAGGACGAGTAGATGGTGGGCATTTAGATGACGCCAGGAGGGGAGGGTGACTAAGAATACGGCCAAAAATACACTGATTAGCAGATACTCAACTGGTTATTCAAGATTGGGTGTAACGGGGGAAATATGAGGTTTTTTTTTTTTTTCGTTTGTTCGCGCGCAAGTCAAATATATCGAGGTCGCCGCTGGAGCACAAAATTTGATCGCCTGCGAGAGTGGGACGCGGAAAAAAAAAGGGCCAAAAAAAAACGAGGACCCAGTTCAATGACGACTTACATAGAGAAAAGATATAATTGGTCGTTGCAGGTTCATTTGACAGCACCGTAGCCGTCAAACAAACGCGCTATTGCAATAGTTAAGAAAAATAGTTATGGCGCTGGGTGTAGAAACCTCAATAGACACGAGGAAGAGAGAGAAAGAATCTCACGCAAAGGAAGGGTTGGTGTGAATGGGATTTTGGCGGATGATATTGGATTTTGGGGGTGGAATAGTAAAAATTGTTGGATCGCATTTTTTTGGTATTTTTCTCTCAAGTCTGCCATAATAGGACCCTAGCAGCTGCCCGGTTGCCCAGTTGCCTAGTTGGAGAAAGAAGCAGGGAAGGTTCCACAAGGGCTTCAAACAGGGTGTGGTGCGTGCATTAGCCCTATGCTAATGCCTCCGGCTCCTTCTTTTCCAGTTGGTCATTGGGGTTACATTTCCATGAATTTCCAATCAAATCAGTGGATCCGAGATGTCTGTTAGCGTCGCTATTGCAGCTACAGTGGGCAACAGTGGGCAACATCAACTAGAACTGTACCGATTACACTCACCTCGCGTACCTACCTAGCTGCCTACTGCCTACCTAGGTAGTGTACGGAGGTAGCCCTGGAGAATTGTGAGCCTGTGAGGTAGTCGCATCCAGCTAAGTATTGTACAGCGTTATTATTTGCCATGCGCCATGCGCCATCGCCTCTAAATTCTGTGACTCAGGCAAGTCGTTGCCGTCATTAGACTATTAGAGGCAGACGACCAAGGACCTCGGGAATAGCACCGATTTCAATATGATTATATGCACATGTGTACCACACATAGGTACCCGGGTCCTATGTCCCAAGTAGTAGTAGAGTAATTAGTAAGTCTTAAAAAGCCCTCGTCTCCGTTTCAACATTCTGACCCAATGTAAATATACGCAACAGGTTTAGAGGAGAGCGACTTGAGCGATTCTTCACCGTAAAAGAAAAATAGGTGCGCTAACTTTAGTTCCAGAATCATCACTTGCATTCATTATTTGTGGAATACCTATCTGTATGTGTTCCCCCGCCCCCTCTAGAGGCCAGATCGTCACTTGGTAATATTTTTTATTACATGCATTTTTTTTTTTAAAAAAAAAGGACTTCCATGACGAAACCATATTATTGCCTGGAGGCTTCTACATGGTAGCCTGGAGGACCTATCCATGGATGCTTGCAAAGCTACAAGCTACAAGTTACAAGCTAAATATTACTACTACAGCTTACCTAGTACGGGCTGAGAAAAGCAAAGCGGCGCGGCAGCTTCGGAATCAACACTGAACTTTGGAAAGTTTTTCGTCAAGCTAAGAGAACAAACCGGAAGGATTAGGACGCGTGTATGGGCACCGGGTCTATGGGGAACAATTCTGATTCGTCCGAGCCTGGCCGATGTACCCAATGAGGAAACGCTCTTATCCTAGACAGTGGGTGAAGCCGGAACCTCCATCCCAGTCTGTCGGGATTCGACGACACCCGCGCCCGTTCCTTCAGGTGCATCATAATACAGCTCTAACCAATACCTCCACGCCTATCTATTAGTAGGTATATTCCACTCACAATTGTGTAGGACCACTGTAGGTAAGTCTGGCTTTTCGCGGAGACATCTCATGATGTTGGCCTGCTTCCCCAGATTTTCATTCTTTAGGGAGTCAAGGGACGACGGCAATTACCACTTGGCAGTGGCGATAGATTCGAACCCTCAAGATCTGCCTACCCAGTAGACTAATTCGCCGTTCGGTCTGTCACTATTATTAATATTATAAGAAGCCTTTTGGCCGTTAGACGATATACCCTGATACCCTAGCATCATAATTACGGCAATCTACCTACAATAATATAATATACCTAATTCAGATTCATGCTACATTTGTCATTACCGAGTTAAACCAATAAAAGAGCATATAAATACGAAAATCGAAAAAAGAAAGGAAATACCCCGCTAAGGACCCTCAACAGCCATCCTCGGTCTTCAATCGCTACATCAAATTTTCTTGAGTAGGTCCCTCTCAGAAATTTACCATGCCGAGCTACGAGGTTTCTACATACTACATAGTAGACGAGCACGCGACGCAGCTATGAATTAAGGTAGCCCACTAACAATTTAGACAAATAACATCCATTCAGCCGCCTGTTCGCCTCAAGCCCTAAGTGGATATGACGGGAAAGGGCAGGGGGCAGAGGCAGAGGGGAAGAAGGGAAGAAGGGAAGAAGGGGGTGGCATAATAGAGGCTCACGGGATCAACTTCAGCTTCCTGTCACGAAAATGTTCCGCGACGTCTCGCTACATCAACCATGGCACCGCCTTCGTGTCCGCGGGAATTGCTAGGTTGCTAACGTCCGAGTCCGCCTTTAACCCCGTACCCCGACGGTCTGGCTATTGCTCCGTTCTCCCGCTCATGTAAATTAACGACTTAGCAGGATTTCAGGAATTCAGTATGTACGTAGGTAAGCCTTCTCGACCTAGCTCGGTTGCTAGATGCGCAGATACGTGAATTCGAGATCTGCCGAGAGTTTCCTTGTTTATCGAAGTCACTTGCACAATAGTGTAAGCAGTTTGCATGACTCACACGCGGGACGCCGCTGCACTGCAACCAAGACGGGATGGTCTGGTTTTCGGTATTGTATCCGCATTCCTTCAGGGCACCTTTTACCTATCAGTACCTAGAAACATGCCGTAAATCGTCGATCTCATACATTGTTGAAGCACCTATGCATTGCTATGCACGTGCTACGAGACCCAGCTGCACTAACGCTACTACTAACTGGGCACCATTCTAGTAATTAAATGGTTCTAATATCTTACTTAACATTGGACCTTGGAGAACGATACTATCAAATCCATTATTTTTCTTATTTTTTAAAAAATAAGAAGAAGAAACGAAAGACACCTAAAGCTACTGTAATTCTACAATTAAGAAGATTTGTGCAAATTGAAGAAACATTATGCTTTATTGCAGCAATTCTAAATCTAGACATCCGCAATAGAGCTTGCTAACGTGCCATGTTCGATCAAGTGTGCGATCAAGTGTGCGATCATGCCTTTAAATTCCCCCCATCGGAGAATCAACTACTTGAGTCTTCAAGATGAACTGTAAACATCTCTATTTTTTCGAAAAGAAGGACATAATATTTCCTTGGCCCTTCCCTGTCGCCTTCTTAGACTTCGTACCGGGTTCCGGCTTGGTTGGTTGGGTTTTCGGTTTAGCCGGAGGAAGCGCCTTCTCTTCCTCCGAAAATGATTCCCAGCCCTGTTCTTGTATTGTCACTAGATAACCTTTATCATCCATGACCTGCTTCTTCTTTGTGACCCGTCGTCTTCCCCTTCGCCGGCCGTCGCCCGTACTTGACACTATCTCCGACGGTTCTTCGGCCTTGGGTTCTGGTTCCGGTTCAGGCTCGGGTGGTTCCTCTTCCATAGGTTCATCAGCCGGGCTTTCCGGTTTCTCGGATTCCTCCTCGTCGCTCTCCTCCATCATGCGACGGAGCTCGGCTTGGCGGCTTATTCTTGATTGCCTGGCACTACTTGACTCTTCCTTGGCACTTGGCATTGGCTCTGTATCATCTTCTCCGTCGTCGGACAAAGCCATTTTCTGATCTTCCTCAGCAGCGGTAGGCTTCGCAACGGGCCTCTTGGGTCTGGAGGCTGCCTTGGCAAACATCTGACCAATGCCTCCCGACGAGCCTTGACGCTTTAATGAAACAGTTGTCGACTTCTTAGCAGTTGCAGCTACCGAACCCTTTCCACTAGCTGGAGGTGCTGCTTTCGAATCCTCTTTCACGACGGCAGGTTTTGATTCCTGCTTCGGCTCCGGCTTGGGGGTAGAGGCACTAGCTGCAGGTTTTGAAGCTGGCCCACGGCGCTCCCTCTTGTGCATGTTAGGGTTAGCAATAGAACCGAATTCTTTGCTCGAAGCCGGAACATCACCCGTAGTCGACATTTCTATGACTTGTCGAGCTGTATCGGCCAACAGCTGAAGATCTTTCAGCGGATGTGGTGCAAGGCTATAGACGTGAATGGACGTGACCTCATGATATTCCCTTAATGCATCTGCTTCCTGTTAGCAACCCCTGCGAAGGAAAACGTGTGTTTTACTGACCTTGCAGTTGCTCCTCTTTAACCAGAGATAGAATATAGGTGGGCACATCGTCCGAGAAAGGAACGTGCATCTCTTCCGAATTCTGTGAATCGGTCATCTTCACATCGCCATCCTGCTCTTCTGCTTTTTCAGACTTCTTCTTACTACCGTAGATAAGATAGGTAGCATGGAGAGTTCCTGGATGTTTGTCATTCTGCCATTTATGAAACTCATATAGCATTCTAAAATTGGTTAGTACTCGTCAATGTCGTAGAGCAGAGAACTATATTCATACTCTTTAGCAGTGTTGACATGAACCTTCAAAGCTCGGCTCAAGAGGCGATAAGAGACCTTCAGAATGAATATGTCAATAAGATAAAAAAGAAGAAAAAACAGATCTTGGTAGTAGTAAAACTCACAAGCTGATCCTCCGTGAGGATTTTCTGGGCTAGATATTGCTTGTAGTCGTCCATATTGACGTGCCACCACACAAATCTGGAGTAAGTCGACCAATTCCCGAATTCAGCGAGCAAGTTGCAGTATGCTTATTGTCAAATATTCACCCATCTAATGTCAATTGACGGTTATTGGGTTGTTAAAAGTTATTGTTGAGTTTAACCTTAACTCAAAAAGTTAAACTGTTAGGTACCCCCGTGCTAGTGTAGATAATCGCGTCAAGAAACGCGTTAAGTGGTGGGGCTAGCGGTCGGGGTGGCGGTCTTACAGGGGTACCTTACAGCCTGGTGGGCAACAACCAGTAATAACAGGGGTTCAATTTTTTAATGGCCAGCGCGTCAAAAGGAAATCGCGACTCAATGATCTCATTAGTCTCATTAGACATCTAATTCATCCAATTCAACTTTTTTATAACTTTTTTTTTTTTTATCTTTTTACTTACCTCACCGTTGATGCCTGGATCCTAGGATCGGATATACGAGTTCTATCATAAAATACCAATTGCTCCAGCCGCCAAACAATTGCCGAAGATTAAGAACGCTCAAGAAAAGCGCTCGTGTGAAGTACATCCACACCTAGGTCCTAGATACCTAATGTACTAAATTAATATCCTATTAATTATCCTTTCAAGCCCAAATGAATGATAATATCCTCGAATCCTTCGACGATGTCGCCGACTCCACCGACTGGCTGTCAACACCCCTCTCCGGCCTCGCTGCTGTAGAAGCCGCATTGCGATGTCAGGTCTGTAAGGACTTCTACAAGACACCCATGCTTACCTCTTGCAATCATACCTTCTGCTCCATATGTATTCGTCGCGCACTTTCAAACGATGGGAAATGTCCTCTATGTCGTACGACCGAGCAGGAAATGAAATTACGTAGCAATTGGTCCATGGAGGAGGTTGTAACAACATTCACAAAGGCCCGTTCCGACGTCCTGCTTTTCGCGAGGCAGTCGCAAGAAGCAGCAGCCGAACCAATGAAGAGAAAGTTGGAAGAGACGAATGATTTTGAATCGAGTAGCCAACCATCGGGCAAAAGATTACGATCTTCTACAAGATTAAGCAAATCGAGGAGTATGGAGGCGACATATGAGATGGCGCGCTTAGAAGCAGACGTACCAGATCAAGACCAATCCAATTTTGAGCCCGACGATGGGCTCGTTGCGTGTCCTATATGTTGGCAGCGAATGAAAGAAGCTCAGGTGAACAGACACCTCGATACGTCCTGCCCAGGAGAACCCCAACCTCAGAAAACCCCTTCGAGGCAGCCCTCCCGTTCTAACAGCATACCCGTTGCATTCGACCCATCTCCTAAAAAGTTGCAACGCAGAAACCTCGAGCGCTTGCCCGCAATAAATTACTCAATCCTCAAGGAGCAGCAATTAAGGAAAAAGATGTCGGATTTGGGAATATCGACGACAGGAAATCGACAGATGTTAGAGAAGAGGCATAAGGAGTGGATGACAATATGGAACGCAAATTGCGACTCGCAGTACCCAAGACCAAAACGAGAATTGCTACACGATCTAGATACGTGGGAGCGTACAGTGGGCTCTAGAGCACCAATATCGTCAAGGTCTATTAACATCGGGACACAAATCAAAGACAAGGATTTCGACGGTGCTGCGTGGGCGTCCAAGCATGACAATTCATTTAAAGACCTCATAGCTAATGCGCGACGAAATAAAGCATTAGCAACGCAGAAAGTTAGTAAATATGAAAATAATACAGGGGAGACGCAGCAAACCACCGGCGCCGAAAACGAGGAAGAGGAAAGCGGAGAAGTTAATTCTACAGTGCATCCAAATATAGAGACGCCAACACCTTTACATCAACATCACTGGGAAGAACAGCAAGCTCCAACCACTCCCATAATAGCAACCGGGGTAATCGATTTGACCGACACGACTTCTCCGGATGGGACCAACGGCGGGACTGTAGATCTAGATACCTCAACAACCAAGACGGCAGCGATATCGTAAAATAGATTACGTCTTGCTTGTCCCAATCAAACAATCTAGTATCAAATTTGTCTCTAATAAATTCATTCTGCCCTTTGCGCTATCTTCTGCGCCCCACTACCGTTCTGTATACGCATGTCGTCTAACTCATTAGCAGTCGCAGTGACGGGCGTGATAGGCCTCGTCTCCTTCTCTGTCACCTGGCCAGGCAGGGGTAAAGGTCCCAACCTCTCCAGCTCGACGAGCTTGCGTCTCGTTTGTTCGACTTCCTTCTCTTCCTGAGCCTCCCGTTTGGCCTTCGCTGCCTCCTCGTCCTTCTTTTTCTCGTCCGCTAGCATAGCCTCAAGTTCGTCGTCTACCTCGGCCTCGTCGATGGTGGCGCCAGGTCCTGCTTCGGCGATTATGTTGCCTACTTCGTCCACCTCGCCCATCTGCTCGCGTAGATTATCCAGTACCTCGTCGACCTTGTCTGCGCCGCCCACTTGAGCATTCAAGTTGCGAAGCGCGACTGTGCTTGACTGCATGACCTTTACTAGTTGGACATTATCAGCTGCTTGCTCGATCTTAGAGGCGACGTCTTCCAGTTGGCTGAGTGTAGCGTGACGTCGCGACAGGTTCGCCTCGGCTTGTTTCTTTGACTTTAGGGCAGCCAGCGCGGCGATCTTATTCTTTCTGCGCACAGCATCTTGGGCTGCGATGTTTAGTTCATCGATACGATGATTTAATAGCTCGGTTTGCCGTGTCAAATCCTCCATTAACTCCTTGAGGGATGCGATCGCCGAATCCTCTTCCGTGATAATCATGTCCTCAGTACTATTCCGAATCTTGATCGTATTCCCGTCTGTAGCCAGTATATTCTTGTCCCGGGATAGAAACTTCACCAACACCTCAAAGTCCGTTTCCGAGAGCTGTTGGTTCTTTTCGAGTAGACCATCGGAGAACGTTCGTCGGAAGTGAACCTTCGAAAAGCTTCGCTCGAATGGCGACGTGCGACCGGCAATCGCCTCATTAAATGTCTTGGCAATCACCTCTAGATTTTGCAAGATAACGAATTGACCTTTGGGTAGGCTGTCGCCTGGTCCACCTATCCCTACCTGCTTTAGACCCCAAGACATAACGGACCATGGTATGCTACCCCATGATCGATAATATATACTCTCCTTCGCCTTGAGGAATTGCTGCAGTGACATCATCTCCCCATTCGTTATGGCCTCCTGCAGAACAGTGCCCAATGCTAAGGGTCGCCCGAATTGCTTACTTTCGAGGGATCGTAGGAGCGAATCGCCGTCTAGGTCGAGGACTAGGTGGTTTCGCGTAGTTGATTTAGACGGTGTGTAGCCGGCGAGTGCGGCGGAAGAGAGTCCCTGCTTCCATGCTGCGACGTTGGCAGCGAAGCCATCCGGGTTTAGGGTGCGCTGAGAGCGGAAGTCTGAGTAGAGAGCTGGAAGCCGAGCTCTGGTGATAGATTGATTGTGTCAGAACCAATACATATTCGAGATCGCTATATCAACATATCAAAACAAGGGGTGTTAGTTTTACCTTCTGAAGTTCTGGTCATGTTGGACTAGATAATTGAGAAGATCACTCATGTTGAGAAAGGGTTAGACCAGATAGATTTTCATGAATAAATTGTGATACCAGGCCTTATTTTGGGTCTGGCCAGATGGATTGCACCTTGCTTGAGAACAACGAAGAGGAGAGAACAAGCTTGCATAATAAGTACCTAGTACCTAGGTCCTAGGCAGGTATTCCGTTAGTTATTCAAATGTCGGTGAAAACTAAGGCATAGCTGGTGGTAAGGATCTACATCTAGGCAGCAGGATCGATGTTGAAGAGTTGGTAAGTTCAAGGCTTGGAGTGAGATCGTTATTTTTTAGTGACATGTGTATGGGTATGGTTGACCTATTTGATGCTTATCAGCGCGCCGAGGTCGACCCCGACGTCATGCACTAACCTTAGTCGCTGATAAGCCTTGTGGAGCCTATTCTAAAGTTCTGACTTCTAACCTTAACCCTCCTCTCCTCCAGGGCTGCTAGCGCCCTATAACAATTCACATCTTCACACCTTCATCCCTTCATCGTCTATTCAACACACAATACACAATATCTCATTTTTTTTGGTATGTGATTTCGTTAATTTATTTTCAAGAAACTTCACCAATCGAAAATGCTAATATCTCGGTTTTCGAGTTTTGAATCGAATAGTATACATTACTAATCAATATATCAGGATTATTTTATCACATATTCGATCCCCGTCCCATCCTATTCTTCAGCTGGCACTTAATATACATAATACTACGATATATAACTAAATGATAATACATTTACACATTCAATTTTCCATTTATCACCTGGGCAGCTTCAAGCCCACCGCACCAACTTCCAATCGCCTTCCAACTCTGCAATAGGATAACTATGGATCTCCACGGGGCGGCATGGTCCGCCTAGTTCGTACGTCGGCAGCGGTGTTTCCAACTCACTGCCCGCCGGAAACCCATCCGCCTCAGACATTGGTGGGATCTCTGGCTTCCTTACTATTTCCTCCGCAGACCGATGATCTAAAGCTTTAGGGTCTTCTTTCATTCGTATCCGTCGTCTCCATATCATCATTATAGCCATGCCAACAACAAAAAGGACGCCCAAAATTGCGCCGCTACTAATACCAATTATCTCACCCGCCGATAGAGATTTGCTATCATTTGAGGCCGATGACGTTAGTGTCGGAAACGGTAGCGAGATCGTGCTGGACGTGGCTGATGGGAGGGCAGACGATGTTGTCCCAATAGAAAGTGGCACACCTAGCAACGTGAGTACCTAGGTCCTAGATCCTACATGTCATAAAAGACGGGAGCATCATGAAGACCTACCATGACCACAGTAGTATCTCTGGAAGCAACCGAGGTCGTTGCTACTGTTATAGACGTAGGTTGAAGGCATCTGATAACACGTGTAGTTGACGTATTCATCATACGCAGTCCCTGCTATTTCTCCATCCTTGACTTCCGGCCCTAGGCTAGCCGTGAACTCCGTGTGCGCGTTTTCGAAATATGTCCGCAAGTAGGAATTTGTCCAGGAATGAACGCGGTCATCCGTAAAGACCGGCGCGGTGTCGTTCGGCTCATTTTGAATGCGCTGATAGTACGCGGCTTCGGATACCTGCTGGGCGCCTTCACCGCAGTCTGCCAAGATCACGTCTGCTCATACCTACATATCAGCACTATTCTCGAAATTCTCGAAATTCGAAGTTGCCTGTGCCGCGAGAGATTATAGGGGCTCGTGTTACGCCATAATATGCTCTATGTAAGATGAAGCCATGAAATAGCTCTTACGCTCAAATGGATAACCAGCTAGTCGGATAGCAATGGTTTCTTTCGCAAGAATGGAGAAAGGGGTACAACTAATGGTAATAAGAACATACAAGATTAACATGTAATGTTGGTTAGACATTGTGTCGCATTTGTCATCTCATCCCTGGATACTAGACAGGTATATTGGGAGATTGGGAGATTGTCAAGAATGTCAGGGTTCCTATTGACTACTCATCTCACCTTGGAGGAGTTAAGAGAGTATCCGTATATCGAACTATGGCGAATACTCGACGAAGGAATGGTGTTTGGTACTGGCAATTTACAGGAGAGGGTGCTTGTCTTCTTTTCAGCTGCTGTTGCCAAGAGGTAACCTCCAGGGCTAGCAATGTATCGTATCTTTGGAGCTTCAAAATATCAGGGGATTGGTGCCTCGCCTCGCTCATAGGTAGCATATACCATCAACCTGTAACAATGCGCATGTAGGTAGACGATGAGGTGAATTCTTTTTGGTTTAGACTCGTTCTTCCCGCCTCATTGATGCTGCTGTATGATACCTCAAATCACCCTCACTACTACACCTGTTCTATATTTGGTCCTTAAGGTAGCATTCATCTAGGCACCAAGGCGTGTGTAGGATTTCTACAACTGGAAAAATAATAATAATAATAAATCAAGCACGATCCTAGATAACTATCCGAATTTCCCGAAATCGTTGGACGGGCTTTTTTAACAAGCTCGTTCGGCTCATAGAGTAGTACACCCATCGGCAAGTCTGCCTACTACTCTTTCAGACGATTGATTTGTTTGAAGGTGATATAATCCCCTATAATCCCCCCGTTCCAAGTTTACGGCTACGCCCTTCTCTGACATTATTCTACACATCCACTTATATCAATTGAAGTGTCGTGTAGATATACTCTATTGTTTCATATATTACCTGATCATTCGAAAATTGCTACCTATTTAATTTATGGAAATCATAGCAAGATAATAGACGAATAAGTGCCTAGTATGTACCTATATGGATGCCTACCTAGGTAACTAGATCGCTTTAAGAATCTCCTTTGATTTCATTTTCATTTTGAAGGACAGTGAAAGTTCTATCTACCCCTGACTGGCTGCAAAACCCCCCGACTTCGAATAGGAGAAAAATCGAATGTTTTTTTATCTGCGACTCAGTCAATGCAATGGGCTAGTCCCGCAGCTTGGAACCCCTAAAATACCTGGAGCAGACACTCCGCATTTTAGATAGGGTTTCTAATTATCTCAGGTTTATAGTACTACATCGTCGATTTAGGAGTTACTCGGGGATAGCAACTCTGAGCCCGGCGCCTCAAGTTTGATTTATCTGGGCAGCTATGCCATTGGGTGACATGCTATCACATGTATTGGCCCTGGCATTATCAGGAGCCATCGAGTGTAGATAGATGTCGTCAGCAACTAATTCTGCCTGCCGATTCCTATTCGCAGGTTCATAAATGTGTGTAAGTTTGGAAAAAGCTAGCTCTAGAGACATTAATTACATATTCGTTGTCGTATTGGTAGTGGAGATCTTGTTACTTTGGCATTGGCTTAAACCTCTAGATAGTAGATACCTCTATATCTGGGTAGGTAGGTTCCAGAAGTACAAGAAACAGTCGGCTTGGCCATTTCTTCTGACGACCGTGCCATGATAGGTAGGTCCTCCCTCATGGGTCATTGGTCACTTAAGTTGTATGGATCGAGACCGTCGCGTCTTTATAAACGCCCATGGTCTCCCAATTAGGGAACAGCAAGGTAAACTCCAGGAACCCTAGAATCGCTCAAGATGGACAACCTGCAACGCCGATGCTAACATTGACTCAGCTGATAAGTCTTACTAACTTGTTTTCAGACTTAATAGCTGTTTCAGCACCTTGGCCATATAGAGAGTGCATGTATCCTGGCCCTTGGCGCCTGATTAGAGCAGTTGTGCCGCACATGCGCAAACGCCGATACGGCATCACCGTTCACTCCAGCACGGGAGGCTCTCTAGAGGGCAGAGATACGATGGGTCCTTATGCCGGAGCTAAAGCTGGCCTCAATGGTGTGCTTATCCCAACTTGTTGTTTTCAGTACGAACCCTTTTCTGACCTAATTTACGGTGTTAGGCATAACCGGATTTTTGGCGAAGGAGGTGGCCCCGTACAATATCCAGGTCCTGCCCGTCATTTTAGGCACATTTAACACATATATGGTCGTCAACACCATTGTAGGCAAGGATACTCCCTCAGGAGACTAGAAAGGCTCGGTTTCCGATCCGATATCCCAATTTCTCAATAATACCAAATCAAAACTGCCTGGTGCGAGTGCCGGCTTGGGCGACAAGGGCAAAGCTATGAAGGCCGTCTAGGATATCGTTCTTGGAGAGGGTGTTGGGGCCAAACTTGGAGCGGAGCGAATATTTCCTCTAGGCGCAGATATGACAGCCCGTATAAAAAGCGTAATGGATTCTTACGGGCATGCCTTGAAGGCCTTTGAACATGTTACTAACCATGTCGCCGTCGATAAATGGTTGAATTAAGGCTAGATATAGCACATGTATTATTGAATGATTCAGGGCTGACTGGCTTTTGTGTAGTTCTCGATTCGTAGACCGTTCAAAGTCGACTGGTGACAGACACATTATCCTCTATACAGCGCCAAGACAGCGCATTGAGAGTGGTGATCCATGTCCCGGGCACAGCCATCTCTCACGTACCCCCTAAACAATATGAACATCACACCCTTTCTCGAGATATTGTAGCTTTTTGTCTTACATACTTGGCTAAGCTCCACGGAGCAAACTCCAACTCCCATCCAGCGTACACTTCGTGCTGACTTACCTGCTTACCTGATTGCGTATGGTTGCTTTGGATATATCAGGGCTACGTTGGAGCTCGGATATAAGTGGCCAGATATTGCAGGTCATGTACAGTCTCTCCCACATTACTGAATCTCTCACAGAATCTCCCGATCCTTTCCATCATAATGGCTACCTAGGTATGTAAGTGAGCTCCTACTCCTACTCCAAGGCAATGATGCGTCTTCTGACATCGGGACAATGTATTGAGAAACGGAGGGTTTCCATCGCGTAGACATTTCGTGGCGATGTTCCAAGTCTATACAGAGTTTCGAAATATAGACCTAACGGTTAAACTACTCGTGACATCCATCCAGGGGTCCTGGATTGTCTTACATCTCCCCAAACCCTTACCAATAGAAACGGATGTTACCGGAGACTCACCGTCAGTCATTTCGAACGATCATGGGAAAAACGCTCTGCGAGCCTATCACTTGGATACAGAATTTTGTTGAGGTAATTGATACGCTTGTGTTGATGCTGTCGGCGGTAGATGATAGTCGCGCAATGGTGCCAAGAATATTGGCATCACCTGTCCATTGCAGCCACTGCTTGGTCTGGTTGAGCAGCGACGGCCTTTTCTTCTCCCTTAGAAAGATCGTCCCAGTGGCATTAGGCGTCGAATGGGACACAATTTGACCCCCTTCTCCCGTACGTTCAAGTCAAATGTAACCCAAGCAAAGATCATATCAATGCATCAGCGGCAAGCAAAGCCGGAGGGAGCGTTGCCATCCATGGACGAGAATAAGCCTTCGTACGTATTGCTAAGAAACGACCTATCCCGTTCGGCGGGTTCGTCGTTCCCCTGCTGCAATTTATGTACAACTGTGATAATGTTCAATACACTGCAGAATGCATATTCCCCAGACGTGTCCCTCCCCCCATGTTTTTAACCCGTCCATGCCCAGACCTGCCTTCGCATGGTAACCGTCGCTGATGCCAAGCTTCCGACCCGACCCGATTTGTTCTGATCTTTTCTACAAACGGTTCTCAAGCACCGTCCATCGGCTCTGTGAAGTTTCGTACTCCACCCGGGAAGAAAATATATAACTGAGAGAAGCGGGGACCGAATAAAGGAGATAAACATCGCGTATGCTGCGTTGGGAGGCTATTAATAACAAACATTCCAACATTCCAACATTCATGCCCCTGCCTAGATTGACGCTCCTATTTAAATTGTCGAACCACATATACAAATCTGCTGTAATATACCTTTCTCTTGCCCTTGATATCTCCCCAAACAAATCAGAGAAGTCCCTGAGAATTATAAGCGTTTGATCGGCTAGGCGGTTCATACCAATTCTGGTACGGATGGTTTGGGAGACTGAAATCGGCGAAACTTAACGGGTTAACGTGCATTGGGCGTGGCGCTGCTAACTGTTGAGGCCCCGACTGGGAAGTTTTGGGCGCCATTTGTTGTTGCGGAGGTGTGGTCGTCCGAATAGTTTGTGTGGACTCCATCTGTTGCTGGCGCTTTGGTAGTCCCATCGTCGTCTTATGACCGTCATTAGCTCGCGGCAAGAATTGTGCCGCTAGTCCTTTCTGTCCCATCTTCTCCCAACCCCAGATTTTCTTTAGATTCTGGATGACACCTGCGAGCTTCCAGCCTGTCTCGCGATCGATCCTTTCTAGTGTTGCAACTACCTCCTGCTGCTCTGCAAGATCGGTCAGAATCTCGGCCACGATAGCCAGGGAGCGAATGGAGACGCTGGCAACACCGCGGTCTTTAGTGTGCGCTACTATGCCGCAGACCTGGTGAGCATGATGCTGCTGAACGCTGCGCGCCTCTTCGGAATCCTTAAGCAGAACGGGGTTGATTTGCGCAAGCAGACACTGGGCTGTATGGTAATAAAGCCTGCCGACAATGGCAGCGCGCTTTATGAGCCTTGATGATTATTAGTCGCCGACGACGAAGATAAGGGGGGGCGGAGTCGACATGACATACCAAACGTTTGGGAACATTGATTTATCGGCGCCTGTTTGCTGAGAAGGGTACAAGTAGCCGAACGGGTGCATGGGGCGAGGGCACGAATTGTTCCAGTTGTCGCACATATTCTTCAGGCGCTGCCATTCCGCATATCTCGCCTGCAGTCGAACCTGTTCATCGCGGGGACTGGGTTCTTGAAATTTGGGGATGCTGGCGCGAAAATTGGCGATCTTGGCCACAACATAAAAAATGCGATGGACCCAAATCTCCTCGTTTCCAGTGTCTGTCTCGGTGCTGAAGTCCATATCGACCCCCCATTGATCTGGCTCCCACGCAGTCTGCCAGTTGAATGCTAGGCACGACAGAAGTTCCATGCCCACGTTTAGCCAGAAGCAGGCGGCGCCTAAACCCTCGCTCCTCGCATTCCATCCACATTCGCGAATGAGCGCGCGCGCACCAGCGATGTGGCTCATGCGCTGTGTCGGCTTCTCACTCATGATCTCATACACATTCAGCACCACAGCCGTAGCTGCGCATTCTGCAGTATTGCGTTCCGGATTCTGCAGGCTACGCAGAAGTTGTGTTGTTGCCGTATCGTAATAGAAGAGGGCTTTGTCATCCTTATACTGCTGCGTGAGGGTCAGATGCTTAACTCCACACGCAAGAAGCGCATTCAAGAGCATCGGACATTTAAGCGCATGGTACGGGATCAGGCGGGAGAAATGCTTTTCCTTATCAAGGCTGTCCATCCATACACCTACTTCGGAGACAAAAACCTGCATGAACCGTAATTCTTCTGGGGAATTGAGATATTCTCGCTCTCCAGATTTTTCACTAGAAGGTGTCATCAAACCAGCATCAACATCCGCCTCCACATTACTATCCCCGGAACCTCGAAAGGTGGAAGGCGGGCCGACGCCAGTGAAGCCGGCCACAGAATTTGCAGTCGACACATCGCTACTCTGGTACCCATTGTGGGACGATGTTCTGTTTAGCTCGCTTTTAACGGCCGCAAATGTATCTGATATGATATTGCCATATCCTGTTGGATGGGCAGAGCCAGAGGGTGCCATGAAAGAAGCGTCGCTGCTCTTCCGCGACTGCAGCTGGCCATCCCCGAATAGACCTAGATGCGCCTGGCCTCGTTCTCTGTAGTAGATTGACTGGGTCGCCGACATCATCGCCACAGACCTACTTTCGACCCTACTTTGCGATTCCACATTGTCAATAACAGGTGGTTGTTGTCGAGGTGTAGAGTGAAGCTCGGCTTCTCGTGGCGGGGTGACATCTCGGTATCTCCCCAAACCCCCTTGGTACTCTGACGCAATCATTCGAGACTCGTCTTGAAACTGCACTGGATTGAATGTTAACTTTTAACACGGCCTACCGGATTCCCGTACAAGGGGGAACATACCCGCCCACTCTTCTGTTGTAGGTATATAAGGTGGCTCTTTGCAAGTCATATCGATGAAATTCAGTCGCACGCCTCGTTTACACTCCCTATTGCTCTTCCGACAATTTAAACAATCTGGTGTGCCCTCGTCGCATTTGAGGTGTCTTTCTCTACAGGTCAAGCAACCTGTCCTAACCCTCCTACTCTTGGCGGGTACGGCATCTGAAGAAGTCATATCGGCGGCCTTGCCGGATTTGGCCGAAGCGCTCCTCTTCGGGATTGGCGAATCAGGACTAGAGAGTCTCCGGCGCTTGGGATTAGGGGAACAAAATCGGTCGCTCGGAAAGCCGCTGTTGACGGTATACGGTGGTAAAGACTGCTCGGCATAGTGGTGCATCAATGGCGCAGAGGCGCCAAATGGGTAGCCCGCTACGAGGATATTCGAGGGGGCGACGTCGTAAGCCGCCAGGATTACGGTAGATAAGCCCCCGTACACACGAGGTAGCTTAGACGGGACGGATTGACGAGAATGATATGGTACACCGCGGCTCTCTTGGGACCTGGGGCTCCAAATGAAGGTGGTGGCCGAGTATTATCTTCTGCAACTTATCAAGCCAGCACTGTCCCTGTTGCTACTATACAGACCCGTTGATGAAGATCAATGAATGCACTGTCTACCTATAGGTACTTGAAGGGTTGTTAGGCGAGTATTGTCGAGGACGAGATACGGATGGTGGGGGAAGTGGGATTGATAGGCTCTATGACCTGTCGAACGCTTCGGGATCCTTCGGTACAGCCTGTATGGGGGCTGCTGTACGTATGTGGCCACGATTGCTTGCCTACCTAGGTCCTAGGTCCTAGGTCCTATGTAGGAGGTAGGTATACTCTCCAGAGTGAAGCTCAGGCACAGGATCTTGGTATATCGGTACGCGTACCAAATGTCTCGGGGTTTGATCGAGACGGGTGGCAGCTGATTGGAGGCTCTCTATTAGGCGAAGTTGTGGTGTAGCGTTGCGAATAGTTTTGTGTGTCGTGCCAATTTCAAGGTTGGGAATAGGAAGTCAGATATTCGTGATGAGTTCCCAGGTTCTTCTTCTTTTTCTTTTTCTTCCTCTCTTTCCTTTTTACGCCCTTTTCCTTATCTTTGGTGCTGTTCGTCTCTTCTCTGATTTCCAACTGGTCTAGATCGGATTAGCCTCGACACTCGAGTGTGTAGTCGTAGTTGTGTACGGTTGAGCGAATAGAGGAAAAGGAAAGTTGAGACGAAGTACATATATGTATATATCATACATATATACAAATATACCTCATACTTGGAAAAATAGACACACGTATGGATACATATGTATCTGCATGTGGTTACTCCAATATTAAGGTTTATAGAAGGATGTTAGAAATAGAGAGGCGGTAAAGGAGGAGGAGTAGACTTTGGAAGTAACGCTGCCTCAGTCTTTCAGGGCCAAGGTTGCTTCCTACATATTAAGCTTCAAGTATTAAAGTAATAAAAGTAATAGATCCAGGGATGTATATACGTACCTACTCGTAGCGATCTTGATAAAGTTTGTAGGAGGGGGAGGCGCAATGATAACAAAAAAAAGGCACAACCTTGAACCTTGGACTTCCACCTGAACCTGTTCCAAACGGCTCCCAATCTGGTTGATGTAAAGTATATCAAATGGCACCTATCTTCAAGGCCCTAGTCGACGATTGCGGTTACGTTCGTGTTCGGACCTAGTAGTCGGATAGGTACATAGTCGATAAGAAGAAAGGATGAAGACGTATGAAGTATGGATAACTCAAATCAGGCATCTACTAGGGGTAGGCAGATGCGAGATATCTGATAGGTATCTAACAGGTCTAATAGATCTAACAGTAGTAGTAATTTGTATGGTCGAGGTCATCCGATGTGGATGTGGATGTGAATATGAACATCTATCCGATAATTCAAGTAAGACTCGTTTGTCTCCCAAGAAAACAGTAAAATTGTAGAGAGGCAAGGAAGATAGCGAGACAGAGACAGAGACAGAGTAAGAGTGAGAGAGAGAGAGAGACTCCAATTATTTTGTTTTTATTTTGTTTTTATTTTATTTTTTTTCCCTTTTTTTTCTGGGTTTCCTTTTGCCTTGAAACGCTTTCTAGAAATAACACGGAACGTACATCTCGCTTTCGTACAAGAAGACAAGAAGGCTTCGGAACTGATCGGTGATCAAATCATCAGTCAACATCCATGGATAATTACAGGGGTAGCTTTTGGCGTGAGATCCCCTTCAATACCAAAACGTTGCCCCCCCTGTCTCGATTTTGTCTTCTGGACCTTGTTAGTGACAGCCAAAGCTGGCGCAGATCCGACTAGGGGGTAACTGACCAACCATCTTGATCAAAACCGACTGCTTTCCACGATTCGTGCCTTTTTTAGTGTCTAATGTGTCCCCACAGCCCCAGTATCATGGTAGCATCCCGCTCTCCGTGACGAGTATCTCTTGTTAGAGATGTGCTTCGGCTTAAGTTGCTTCCAGGAGCTTAGAGGCGCGCCGAGAAGTTCTAAGGGGTCTTTCCAGCGGATATCTTACCAGGTGCATACATAACATAATGGAACCAGAACTAGAAACGCCGCGCAGTTAAAAAACGCACGAGCGAAGAGGAGGAGGAAGAAGAAGAAAATACGCGAGCGACTAGTTGTTACCTAGTAGTGGTAGTAGACAGGTATAGGTACCCAGTGGGTTAAAAATCGAGACCCTGCCAAGCTTCTAGGTATGCAGGCGTAAATTATACGGGGATAGAAATTTACCTACACTTACAGCACACGGTATGTGATAGATATATCTACCTAGTACCTATGCCATATGGATAAACGTCAAACCACTGACGTGTACAGAGACATGAAGGGTTCCAAAAATAAATATACCGGTTGAAGATCTACTTCTTTCGAATATTATACTGTCATGAAGAACACTAAGATACGGCCTTCTCTGAGGTTGTATGGTGGCTATAAAGCTTTGGTCCTGTTTGATCGTCTCACCATTACCATCTAAACTCCGCCAACCTTCTTGGTGCCTAATAACCTTGTGGTAACTTAATGTACCTACCTAGTAGGTATGCTGTATGGATGCCTACTATACATACGCAGTAGGTAGGCTGGTAGGTAACTAGCAGGGCTGCTAAGTTCTAACAGTGCACGTAGTAAACAAGAAATATCTGCAGAAAGATCCATGGATCAGTTATCATCGCACATAATTGGATGAGTTGAGATGTCATCTCATACTATGTAGCATACTAGGTACTATGTATGTATGTGCGCAGCATATGTGCGCGTGTGCATGATGTTTGTATATTATAAATAGAGAGGCGTCCTCGACATGTATGTCATAATTGGGGTACGGGACGCGAATAGGTACAGACAATTGTTTCGCCGACGTTTGAATGGGATGATTTTTCGTTTCAACCAACATTGGCCCGCAGTGCGCTCGATCTCGGCAGAGAAGCGAAGCCCCCTGTCATCCGGTCTGAGCGAAATCATGGATGCCAGATGGATATGGTTAGGTAGGCACCTATGGACTAATGCTGTCGATCAAGTTGCTTCCTCGCCGGTTTCAACGGAGACCGAGAACTCGTAAGTACTAAGCACTACCTACCTTTACCTCCTTGGTGCCTAGTAGGTAATATTGTATTATACAATACCTATGTAGGTCCTAGGTCCCGGGTCCTAGGACTTACCAATCTCTTGGCCATTCAAATTTTAGGTAAGGATTTGGCTGTATGAATGTTTTGATATCTGCCAATCTGATAATCGTACATACATACATAGTAGTAGGCTTGGAAGCCAAATGTCCTAATCCACAGCATATCCGAGAGAAGAGCCGATCTGGATTTCCAATGGCTAAGCTGAGGGCATGAAGCAATGCAGATAATGTCAGATGATCCGTTAGAAACGTGAGGGCACGTAGGACACGTGCTTTAGATTGAAGGCGATCGAGGGGTCCCAGCAAGAAGGCGAGATGACTTGGCCAATGAGGGTATCACCGAGATGGAAGCGATATTAAAGAGGCCAAATTTTCGACCCGGTTCGTGAAAAGTCGGACCCGGTAAGGAGAACTTTCGACAAATGCCATGTGTTTCTTGGTGCGGGTAGCTGCTTGCATCTAGCATGGTATTACTCTGTACATGAAGGAGGATATATATGCAAACCGTCATTGGGTATCTCCCTATCACAAGCTGCGTCTGTACTCTTTTGGGGGACGGCGAGTCGTGCGAGTCGTAATTCTATTTAACGAGTAACGTAACTTATCAAGCGGAGAAGTGTTGCAGGCGGGTCCTGTCGTCCTATTATCATTGTTGTATTGCTTCATTGGACGACGCCACCCGAGGGTCTACGAAAGGCGCTGTAGAACTCAGAGTCTCAAGATTCGGCGATGAAGCCATCAGCCTGCATGAGTGACTACCTACCTTGCTAATTTCAAGTACACCTCATGCACCTTTCGAATCAGATTAGACGCCAGTCATGTAATTAACTTTCGATCTTGCGTGGGTTCGGGTATATGACGTTAGGTATTATATAAATGTAGATGCTAATACCGCCTTTTCTTGGATATTTGGCCGCTTGGTAGTCCCACTTCTTTCTACGCTAGACCCAATCCTGTGACGCTATACCTTATTCGGCACGAGGCTTTAGTAATTTTTCTATCAAAATAGAAATGTTTTCCACGTTTTTAATAACGGTAAATCTCGATAAATTCTAAAAATTTTAGAAACTATAATAATATATACAGCAAGAACTCGTCGTACCTTTTATAAACTTATTTTATTTTTTATTAATTATTTAGAGTTTGGAAAAAATTAAGAAAGTAATGTATCATTAATATTATCCTAGTAACAGATCCATTAAAATGGTTTAGTGTAGAAAACAGTGGGACCGCCAAGCGGCCAAATATTCAAGAAAAGGCGGTAGAGGAAAATAGCCCATTAGCAGTATTATTAATAACGTACCTACCAGGCAGCCAGGTCCTACCTAGTACTAGTACCATGAACCTCGGATGGAATTTGTTGGAGAAAACATAAGGTTGTGTGTGCCAGGTGATACCTACAGATCATCCATGCACTATTACTAGTAAAAATATCCATTACAAATTAGGTTAAATTAACTGGAAGTTACTTCGTAAAGTGCTCTAATATTGCACCTACTAGGTAGGTACGCTGGTACGCTATCCAATCCATGGATATTACCTAGGTCCTAGATCCTAACCTAGGACGGAATCTGCCCAAATGGTCTTGGAAAATTCCAACGCTAAAACACCATTAATAACCCATTCACACATAAACACCATTGATCCATCGATGCGGCTCAGTTGCACTGCACAACCTCACTTCTCGGCCTAAGCCTAAGCTTAAGCTTATTTTACAAGCGTTCGTCTTCTCTATTATTGTCGACATTTCATAAACATTCCATATTTTATGCCGGAAACACTGAAGCAGACGCAGAACACTGAATGAGTACCTAACCATCGCTTAACAGACCTCTGTTCTCGTATACATCGCATAAGCGATGGCGTACAAAGAAGAGAAATAATGATAAAGATATAACTCTTTCTATTTCATACGTGTCTCAAGGGTTCATATTCTTGAAAGCCAACTTCCGTTAACAAAATAGATATGTCTCAGCATCAACCTGTGCAGCCTAAGTCGATCCTCCGAGGTCATCGTGCTCAGGTACATGTCACCGCATTCATTAGGGGCAACCAGAGACTGGCATCTGGCGATGCTGACGGCTTCGTAATACTTTGGGACTTGATCATCATGCGTCCTAAAGCTGTCTGGCAAGCTCACACAAATGCCATCCTCGGAATCTCCGACTGGGGAGATGACAAAATAATTACGTAGGTTGAGTCTCATTTCACAATATTTGCTCTCCACTGCTTTCGTTTCGACCTGATTTTTTTGAGAGGCTATCAGATAGCTGAGAGAAATATCTCAGACATGGTAGAGACAATCGGCTAGTCGTATGGAAACTAGGTCGTCAAGATGAGACCACACTGAGTACCGCTCTTCCACTTGACGAGTCCACACCTGAACGATCTCAGCCGTGGATCTTATACATACTTGAAGTAAATGCCTTGAACTTTTGTTCCTTTGCGTGTTGTCCTCCGAAAGCGCATACCACTCAGGATGACCTCCTTGTTGCGGTTCCGAACACGCTGGAGTCTGAAGCTGTAAGTATCAAGCTTATCCTAGGAGGTATTCATATGTCTCACACAACTATGTAGGTGGATATTTTCCAACTTCCTAGTCAAAACCGGCAACATACTGCTAATTTGGGAAGCAAGACGGAGAACAAGGGTATGGTTATGTCGTTACGTCTGTTCTGGCACGAAGGATATCTTACCCTTGTTGCTGCTTATGAATCCGGACTCGCAGTCCTAGCACAACTCAGAGGGGGTGAGACGTGGGTCATCCTATATAGAGCACAAACGCATAGTCAGCCGGTGCTCTCACTGGATGTGGACCCCGATGAAAGATATTTTTTAACTTCCGGTGCCGATGCCGTCATCGCGAAACACCCGATTCTTGCCACTGTCTCGTCGTCTAAGGAGCCACAAGGCGCAAGACCAGCAAGCAGCAAAACAGCTAAGGGTCTTAATCCGTCGTTACTCACTACTTCCTTTTCACTAAGACCAAGTTCTACTTTACCTCCTAAGCCAATAAACCCAGATATCGAAACACAACCGTTGAAGACTGTCAACACTAAGCACTCAGGACAACAGAGCCTTCGTATCCGATCCGACGGCAAGATTTTTGCGACAGCAGGATGGGACTCCAAAGTTCGTGTCTATTCAGTAAAGACGATGTCGGAGCTAGCGGTATTGAAATGGCACGATGTCGGCTGCTATACGGTTGCATTTGCCGTACTGACAAATGAAAAACCCCCAGACCCTGTGAAATCAAGCATTCGGGATGAAGAGACCCACGAGAATCCAAAAAGCGGAGCAGACACTTTGGACATCCTAGGAAACGAGGGTTTAACTCAGATTACAGCGTTGCCTAAACAACCAGGCCAACTGAGTGTTAAGGATCGGCGTATAAAGATGGCAAAGGAAGCTCATTGGCTAGCGGCTGGTAGCAAAGACGGAAAGATCAGCCTATGGGATATTTATTGATTTATTGAAAGGCTAGACCTGGGCTGTTTATCGTGTTCAACGGTGTACACATCTCCTAGCATATTAAAGCAGATAAAGGATGCGGTTGGTCCTTGGAGTTACAGTATGAGAGCTAGGTAAGTAAAAACCTGAGCTGCTTCTATCTATCTTTTATGAGTTTATACTCTAGGTTCTATTCGTCTGCATCCCGGTAGCTGCTGTCTTGGATGCTCTAAGCAGCTTTCGTGGCGATTCCGGCTTCAGTGTTTTCCTGCATAGACTCATCCAGTTCCGCCTCGGCAGATGGGATTACCATTCCATATTTACCATATGGGAAATCCGTCAGATCAGGGAAGTAATCGGCCCATCCGTCGCCAATCTCTCCTAACTGATGCACGTCAATTTGACCTGCTTCGCCCATACGTCCGGCTAGAATCTCGGGTTCTCGGCCTTCGTATTCTTTCTTTAGCATCGGGTGAGGGCACCAGACAACTCTCATACCCGCACGTCGACCAGCTTCAACACCCGGGACGCTGTCTTCGAAAACTAAGCATTCCTCAGGGGTGATTGGTTCCTCTCCCTCCCCAAGGCTGTCGTTGATCGTCTTCAGTGCCAATAGATAGATATCTGGGAGCGGTTTGCCGCGACCTGGCTGAATGCGCTTGTCGTCGCCCAGGACTCTTCTATGAGACTCGAACACGGAGAACAATTCGGTCCAGTTTGAAGTTTTGACGGAGAAATTGGCTGACGTGCTACTTGTCGCTAGCGCAATATGGACTCTTTGCGCCTTGTGGCCAACGCTGCCGCCCTTTCCCCCGTTCCTGACGCCGCTCTGGTCTTTGATGTCCCACCATCTCGTTCTCCCCAAATCGCTCAGTAATTTTTCGACGCCTGGCAATGGCCTAGCTGAAGGGAAATGTTTCTTCTGTAGGGCAGTCAACTCGGCAAGGTAATCGGAATCCGAGACAGGCAGCTTGGCCCATTCATGAAATAGGGCGTTCGCTTCAGGGCCGGGCCGTCCCTGCAACCTCGCTTTAATAGACCAGGGAAGTGATGTCTTCCCATACTTCTCAAGGATAAGGTTGATGCACAGGGTGTAAAGATCTTCTGTATCGAGCAGAAGACCGTCCATGTCAAATAAACAGGCTCTTATAGGTGGGAAGCTAATGAAAGTCAAACATTAGCTGTGGACTATGAGTACATATTCGTGAATGGGGAACTTGCTCCGTGCGAGGAGCCATTGCGTCACCACGGCAATATGGCAATTATCGACTGTGTACTAGACCAAACAGTCTTTTTAGAAAATCTTCAATGATTTGATATGTGACGATGAGTTGGTTAGTGCTTAAGCAAGTTAAGCAAGCATATTGAAATTATCACAACATTAAATAGTTGAAAGTTAGGTAAATTGTCATACATAAGCGGGGTCAGGTACAGTTTTCCGAACTGGATTTATGGCCATTGGCGGGGATTACGAAGTACTGCGGGGTAAACCCCCATATTTGTACGTCGTATCCATACTAGTAGATAAGACCATATGTAGGTACCCAGAGATCTGGGTTGTTACCTACTAGGTAGTGCCTCTGTTAGCATCCGGATATGAATAGCAAGCTATTTCCTTCATAGAGCTGACAGAAGTATAAAAGCAAAGCAAGCTCACCTACCTAGTACCTAACCATAAATTAATTTTCTTACCTACTACCTAGTAGATGCCTAGTTAGTAGTAGGTATTTCCGTATAACCTCCCACTTTTCAACCTCATTAATTCCTTAAACTGTTTTTGGTGCATGGTGTGAAAGGATGACCGATTTGCCAAAGACCAAAGAGACGAAACCCAACCTGACCAAACCACAAGCCGAGAACCAAGATATCGATGACGAACCCACGACACCCGTGAAGTTTACCCCTGAAGAAGAATCGGTGCGTCCATCACTATAGACTCACTTCGCCCCTGGGCTTCTATTGACCAGTAGGCCAATTGCATAGAGTCTCCTAGGTGAATCCAACGACAAGAAATCAGAAGCAAACGCGTTATTCTCCTCAGCCAAATACGAAAATGCCATCGCCAAATATGAGGAGGCCACCTCGATATGTCCACACTACCTTGACTACGAACTTGCCGTCCTGAAGTCTAACGTTGCTGCATGTCACCTAAAACTTGACCAATGGAAGGAAGCCGTTAAATCTGCCACCGATGCTATAGACGGTCTGAATCGTTTAGAGAGAGCCGAGGCCGGCCATGAGCAAGACACAGAAGAGAAGGAGAATAAGAACATTAAAAATAACGAAGACGACGAAGTAGAAGACGAGATCGTAAGCTCCGGAGCTCAGAAAAGCGCACCGGCAATAAAAGAGGAAAACGCCTTCGAGCTTATGAGACGGAAACGACAAGAGGATATCCTTAGAATTCGCGCCAAAGCTTTGATGAGACGAGCTAGAGCGAGAAGCGAACTAGGTGGCTGGTCAAATCTGAGCGGCGCCGAGGAAGACTACAAGACTTTGTCAACAATGACGAACCTTAGCGGCCCGGACCAGAGGATCGTCCAAACACAGCTGAGAATTTTGCCGCCGAGAATCAAGGCTGCTCAAGAGAAGGAGATGTCTGAGATGTGGGGGAAGTTGAAGGACGTAAGTACATGAAATTCACATAATCTCCGTGGGAACTAGTCTACTGATCGAACACGCATAGCTTGGGAACGGTATATTAAAGCCTTTCGGACTCAGTACGGACAATTTCCAAATGGTAAAGGACGAGAAGACTGGCGGCTACAGCATGAATTTCTCACAGAATGGTCCCGGCCAGTGAGCTAGGTCCTAATATGGCAATCCATTCAGATGTAGCTTGCAAGTGACCCTAGGGCCTACATATCAAGCCTTCATATCAAGCCTCCAAAATACGAAATTCATGTATGCATAGGTACCTATCTATATTCCTGCCTCAGGTAGCTATGCTTTGGAACACTCAGCCGTAATGTCAAGGTCAGATGTATTTCTTTTTTTTTTTTCTTTGAGTACTAGTATGTTTCTCCCTACAGTGAAATTTGTTGGGACGATGCTTCATTTACAGAACAGATACACTAATAGTAGGTATCGTTGCTCGTTGATCTCAACTGTCTCAGGCGCGCATATTCAGAGAAATACTTACCGAGGTGTAAATCTAATAATAGCGGAAACACCAAAACAAAGGAGAAGCATTCACCTTGTCCCTCATCCTTCAAGAATGTACTCTGATAATAAGGTAAATCTTATTTGTCATTTGTGTTTTTATCTAGATCTTCGGAGGAAGCCTAGTTGGCTCCTAGATAACGCGAGTTGACGAACAACTATGCCGTGTCGACCCGGACTGCTGCATGAGCCTACCTAGGACCTAGGTATCACCTAGTCACTTATCAATCAAATAGGTCCACTATATACACGTTCATCCATGCGACACAAGGTCGCTATCTACTTCTTGTACTTCCGAGTTCAAAGTCACCCAACGCTTCCGAGGTTGTTATCATCACGCGGAGTAGCCATGCTGATAACTCGACAGGCAGATCTGCTTCGTGCTACCCAGAAGGTGCATCGCCCGGTGTGTAGTAATCCATTGTTACATTATTATATATAACTTGCTACTTGATTCCCTACATGGTTGAAATGTGAGTTTATGCTCATCGCTTTGCCGTCCCCGTTTCCCCCACCTTGCTTCAGACATACTCAACTATCTATCCATTTCAAGGGTCTACACTAGAGTTGAACGACTAGATGGCTCCTGCCACCGTGACAATCGCTAGTGGGGCGACGTGGCAAGACGTCGCAGCCGACCGACAACAGTATAGGGATGCAACCATTGCGGAAGTCCAACCGCCGGTACCGGAACTCAGCCCGGAAGACGTGCCCCTTAACACTACGGGTATCCCAAAGAAATTATTGACAGAAGAGGAGATCGAAATAACGAGTATCAATGTCGAAGAACTCGTCAAGAAGATCGTTTCGGGGGAATGGACCTCGACAGTAGTTGCTAAAGCGTTCTTGCGCCGGGCTGGCCTTGCCCAAAAGCTGTGCAACTGTATCACAGAGTTGCTTCCCAAGAGAGCTCTAGAGAGAGCGGCAGAACTCGATCAATATCTGCTCACCAACAATGGACCCATCGGCCCCTTACATGGGGTTCCTATCAGCGTCAAGGAGCATATGGGCTTCAAGGGCGAAGATTCGAACGCAGGCTTCGTCGGCTGGGTCGGGCAAGTGCCTGAAGAGGATTCGTTAATCTTGCAATATCTATGGGATGCTGGCGCAGTGTTTTACGCAAGGACTACGCAGCCACAGACGTTGATGCAGCTCGAGACGAACAGCCGCTTATACGGGTAAGCACTAATGATATTCCTTAATTGTTGACTCGCCCCTATCTCAAAGAAAGGGGGGTGTGGTACTAGTATTATACGTATCGGAGATCTAACCAACTCGAATTTTCAAGTCCCACTGTAAACCCTCATAATACAACCCTTACTCCTGGAGGGTCTTCGGGTGGTGAGGGTGCGCTCGTCGGGCTCCGCGGGTCGATCCTCGGGATCGGAAGTGACATCGGCGGATCTATCAGGTCGCCGGCGGCCAACAAGTATGTAAAAGTTTTGGTTTCTTCTCCCCCTTCCTAGTATAATCTCTACTTAAGTAATCGCTCCTGAGAGAAACATACCTCGAATCAACCAATTGCCTTCTTAAACAACTCATTTTGATTCGTATTGTCATAGTGGCGTGTTCGGTTTTAAGCCTACGTGCCTACGCCTACCGAGCGATGGATGGGCTGTCGCAATGCACGGAGCGGAGTCTATCATAGGAACAACCGGCCCACTATCAACGAGCCTTCAGGGCCTAGAGCTCTTCTCCAAGGCTATCATAGACCAGAAACCATGGCTTCGGCAGCCGAGCCTGGCTGCCATGGACTGGAAGGACCCGGAAGAGTTCTTCCCGGATAGGAAGCTCAGAGTCGGAGTTATGTTGAGTGATCATGTCGTGAGACCGCACCCTCCTATCCTAAGGGCACTCACGGAGCTTGTCGAGAAGCTGAAAAAGAGTCCTAATATCGAGATTGTGAATTGGAATCCTTGGAAACACGATCTCGCGTGGTCTATCATTGTAGGTTTCCCCTTTGTACATTTTTATCTCCTCTGTCCACTCTCGTTCTATCTACTGGGATTGCGTCTAATGGGACACGCAGGCTAGCCTATATTTCGCTGACGGCGGTGCGGATGTCAAAGCTGCGATCGAATCGTCTGGAGAACCGTGGCTTCCTCTGTCGAAGTTCATCCTTCTCGACAACCCACACGTCAAAGAGCATACCATAGCTTCCCTCTGGAAGGCCGTCGAAGCGCGCGAAGAGTATCGTACAAAGTACGCAAAGCTGTGGAACGAAACGGCGAAGTCGAGCTCTGACGGGAGGCCCATCGACGTGATCCTGTGTCCGACGGGCTTCGGCGTCGCCCCCAAGCTCGAAACTAGCAGGTACTGGGGTTATACTTCCCAGTGGAACCTGCTCGACTACCCGGCCATCGTGTTTCCCGTCGCAGACAAGGTCGACGCGCCGGAAAGGGAGAAGCCATTCGAGTACCCCGAGGGCTACGAGCCAATTAGTAAGGAGGATAAGTATGTTTACGATTTGTGGAAAGAGTACGGCGCCGAAGGCTACAAGGACGCGCCAATTTCGCTGCAGCTTGTCGCAAGAAAGTGAGTGTTTCGTTTTTATTTGATCCTGCCTGGATAGTACATAGCTAATGTTCGCATTATCACTAGATATTACGACGAGCAGCTGTTTAAAGCTATGGAGATACTGCTCGAGGAGGCAGGCTTACCGGCTGCTGTTCCTGCGTAAAGAATATGTCGGGCTTGGTGTATGGCGGTTTGGTACCTAGGTTGAAAAATGGACTCACGCGTATTATTAAGTCATGGGGGGGACCGATGTGTCTTTTGACTCGCAAAGGGGTAAGTATTTATGAATGGTGACCCTTCCTCTTCGTAAGTGGTAACGCCCTAGCTCTAAATTGATGCCTTGGAACGCCTGTGTCGCGTCTTTCTTCATCTATGACTTTTTGCTGCGTCTTCATTCGTGCTTCATGGGCTCAGTGTAATTGTTGACGCCACCATCGAGACTCAGCTTGGCACTACCTGCTATAGTAAAAACCGACTGGCCCTTTTCGGCGTGGTACCATGCCTACGTAGATCTTGCAGAGTATAGAAATATGCCCGACTTGGGATATTATTTGCTTTTGATAGCTGGTGAATAGACCATGGACGGGGTTTCTCCTTCGATTCTACTTCTAGAACAAATTTCCGGTATCCCAGATATTGGTTTTCACCATTGGACCCCACTCGAAAAGGTTCTGGGGACGTCCAAGTATGTAATCCATTACTGAGTATACATTTGCTGGCGGTCGGGCTGAACATAGGTATTTCGATATCCTGCAGGCCTATCCGCTATGCTGAAGGAGAGCCACCATCCTTCGGGTAGGCGTGAGTGTCCTAGAAGTGGCAGCTAGCCTTCATGGCATATTTTGAGGCTTGATGATATGCGACTCTTAATGCCGATTCAGAACTCGTGTATAGGTTGTATATAAGACGGTTCAAAAGGACTTGCTAGAATATCTAGGGTTGGAAACTTTAGAGGTTTTCCAAGTAGTGTGGCTTGAATTTCTTGTTTGCGCGATCTGCCGACCGGTACTGGAATTGGTCGCCGTGTATCTCGAAGGTAAATGGTTTCTGGTCTTGGGCGGTCGCATTCTCTCGTACCTGGTCTTGCGGAGGAGAAACATTGATGCGAAACACGGTGCCCTCTTTGGGCACGGTCTTAATTTGATTCTTTGCTGTAATGACCTCGAAGACGAAGCGCGCGTCCTTGATGACGATACCTCGTATACCGACGCGGCTTGGGCAGCTGCTACGGGACACCTCAACCTCAGCGCCATGGAAGTCAGCGGCGCTCAGCTTTGCCGCGGCACCTTGACCGCCGCCATACAGTTCACCGCCTAAGATCTCGCGGGCGTAACCTAACCAGAGCTGATTCAACGGCTCGAATATGGCGTATTTCTGGCCGTCCTTGGGTATGTCGTAGAGGCCAAGCTTGCGCCGCTGGCGCGCAGACAAAGGCTTTGGTTTTAAAGCCTTCGCACGCTGCCGCTTTTCGACGCGGGATCTCCGCCGTGCGTCGCGCGCGTTAGAAGATGGAGGGGGGGAGGTCGGCTTTAGTAAGAGAGGCCGGTGTTGAATTTTGTCGGCGAAGATGCGATTCGTGCTGTCTGGGCTATGAGCGCGGGAGAGGAGTTGGTGAGTTAAAGATTGGCCATTATTGGTATTGTTGTTATTTGAAGCCATTAGTGGTGGTGTCGGTGTCGGCGTGGCTTTAAAGACAGAGAATTGTGTCTTCGTTCGACGTGACGGGAGGTATGTATGTATGCTGAAATTTGGATGCTGAGAAAGATATCCAGAGTCCATCTATTCGCTATTAAGCTACAGGCTGCTAGCCTGGAGGTAATAGCTACTAGTGTAGAGAAATTAGTGGATACAGTGGACAAAGTGGGGTAGCCTTATGGTGGCTTGAAGCTAACCTTATTCACATGCCTACAAACCTCGGCATTACGAAGTAAACGGCCCTAAAACGTTTAAGGTTCATAGTCCCCTGTAGCTGACGGTAAGCTTCAAGGTTCCAAGGTCGCATTGCTACAGGAGGAAGCTCCATCGTCGGCAGTGGCTTTCTCTGTTCTCTGGGAAAGAATCATCAATGTATCGTATTGTACAACTCAGCTGTAGTGGGTATCATCCAATTCTTTTGTCTCTTCCTGTTTATATAGAAAGTTAACCTTATTCACTTTTTCTTTTCACTTATTCGTACATTTCCAATCTGTGTTCCATGCGCTTCATGTTTACCTAGCATGTAATGTTATAAACTGCAACCGCTGAGAGATCCTCAGCTGTCTATAGCTATTGCGAAGGCCATCCAATCCATTGATCCCGACATAGGTAGCCGCCCACGAGCCCGCGATAGTACCATGGCGCAAGACGATCCCACGCGCGACTCCGCGCCCGATTTGCAGATCTTGGGTGACCAGATTACCCTTCAGCCGAGAAGCTATGTTGAAGCTCGTCGCGATGACGGTCAGGAAGAGCCCCTGATGCACAACATGGCTCGCTTCCGCTCAGAGCCTCTACAGTACGCCACCCGGACCCTCTCTCTCTTCCCATCTCCCATCCCTCTGCATGCATGTGCGCTATCAAAATCATATTCCACTATTATAAGCTGTAGAGGATCAATCGGTGTTAACCTCGCCTATATAGATTTCTTCGCGAAGTTTCCTTATACGTTTCCGGCACCGGGTGGCGAGCCTACGACAAGGTCATCGGCCAACCAATTTTCTACTCTGGTTTCTCTGAACATATCAGGAACGCCGTCGTATCCGCGCCTCTCTTGCAGACCCGAATATCCCAACTAGCCGACAAGCGACTGGAAGTTGAGGAGCAGGAAGGGTGGTTCCAGAAAGATGAGAAAGATTTCATTACTAAAAAGGCCCAAAGACGGGCCGTCATAGAGGCCGGCATAAGAGAAGTCGCGGAAAAGATGACGAATGATATGATTTGCAAATTCGAGAGCAAAACTTTTATCAGGGGCGCATACTATTTGGTAACACAACTGCTTACAAGAGCGTATCACCAAGGTGAGCACACATGAACACACTTGAATGGCTTCGGGCTTCTTGTTCGTGCGGCCGTGCTAATTAGTAGCATAGGGATCCATGTGTCTAGCGAAGAAGTTTTGAGGTTAAGAAAAGTAGCTGAGGTGGCGGAGGCAAAGAAGCAAAGCATCATATTCTTGCCCTCCCATAGATCTCACGTTGATTACGTTTCTATGCAGTTAATTTGCTATAGATTGGGATTAGCATTGCCCGTTGTTGTTGCAGGGGATAATCTTAACTTTCCCGTCGTTGGAAGTTTTCTACAGCATGCTGGTAAGTCTATTTTAGATCTATTGGGATGATTGTTTGTGTCGCAAAACATTGCACTAACTCACTAACTTGCCATCCAAGGCGCAATGTGGATTAGACGGTCCTTCGGAAACGACACGCTTTACACAACCCTCGTACAAGCTTACATAGATACTCTACTCCAAGGCGGATATAATTTCGAATGCTTCATTGAGGGCGGACGTTCAAGGACGGGAAAACTGCTTCCACCAAAATTCGGAATCCTTAGCTTCATACTGGATAGTCTCTTGTCCGGCCGAGTCGAAGACGCCATCATATGTCCGGTAAGCACACAGTACGACAAAGTCATCGAAACGGAAGACTATGTAACGGAACTCCTGGGGGTTCCTAAGAAGAAAGAGAATTTGGCCGATTTCTTGAGCGGCGGCTCCTCTGTCCTGTCTTTACGACTGGGGAGAGTCGACGTCCGTTTCCATGAGCCTTGGAGCTTGCGCAGATATATCGACGAACAGTTGACGAAACTCACCATATCCCCAGACACTTTACGATTAGATGTCAGGAGTCCCGAGAATGCCGCTATCAAACAGAAGTTGTTAAGAACTATGGGATACAAGGTTTTATCGGACATCAACAACGTTTCCGTAGTCATGCCCACCGCCTTGATTGGAACTGTATTGCTTACTCTGAGAGGTCGAGGTGTGGGTATGTCGGAGCTTATGAGGAGGATCGAATGGCTCATCGCCCGCGTAGGGGCCAAAGGAGGGCGCGTTGCTCACTTTGGAAATGCTCCATTATCTGATGTCGTGGAACGAGGATTGGACGTGCTTGGGAAAGACCTTGTTGGTGTGGTTCAAGGGCTAGCAGAGCCAACGTATTATGCCGTAGACAGATTTCAGCTCTCTTTTTGTGAGTTCTTTTTTCAGTCGCGCCCTTTCCTGTTGTCCGTCCTATTCTAACCCTCATTACATTGCCCACAACTAAGATATTCTTGGACATATTCGCTTCTAATGCATATGCTGACATATCAAAGATCGCAATATGACGATCCATCTATTTATCTCGGAAGCACTTATCAGCGCCAGCATGTACACACGTGTGAAGCTAGGCGGCGGCCCAGCTCACCAGGAAATATCCTATAGCACCTTGCGAGAACAAGTATTGTTCCTTTCGTCATTATTCCGCGGAGAGTTCATCTTCCCGGGTGAAGGATTAGCAGCAAATCTAGAGAAAACCTTGGTCGGATTAGAAAGCGACCGTGTGCTCGACCTCAAGAGGGATGAGCAGGGTAGTATATTGAGCATAGGTCTTGCGAATGAAGAAAGAGCGGCTGGTAGAGAAAATTACGACTTTTACTGCTTCTTAATTTGGCCGTTTATCGAATCCACCTGGCTTGCTGCTGTCTCGCTCAGTATGTACCATTCAGAGCTCTTTTCCCCCTTTACCTTTGTAATATCACTTGGAAATAAACACCCCCCCAAGATTTGCATCATGGCCCCCTGAAAGAATTAATTACTAACTTTTATCGTTTCAGTGGGACTTACACCTCCCCTCGAGCTGAAAGATGGCGACGCTATCTGGATTGACGTTACGAAGGCGCAAAACACAGCGCAGCTGGTAAGCAAGCGACCAGGCCATTATTCTAAGATGTGAATAGCAAGATTGACACCCTAAACAGCTAGGTAAGACTCTTTACCATCAGGGCGACCTAAGCTACTTTGAGGCCGTGAACAAGGAAACCCTCAAGAATTCTTATCAGCGTTTCGAAGAAGAAGGCATTATATATGTAGTCAAATCAAAGGACTCGAAAATCCCGCCCCGCCTACGCCTCGCCTCCGAGTGGATGCCATCTCGCGACCCGACAAAATCTGGTGCATTGCAATCATCAGGTAGACTTTGGAATTTCATCGAGCGCATTGCCTCGAGCAGACGAGAAGGCAAAAACCGAAGAGACGGCGCAACTGTCAGCACCCGAGTTCTGAGATTGGCAGACACCTTAGGAGCAAAGATGTTCGAGGAAGCAACAAGCCCGGAAAGCAAAGCTGAGGCGAAGCTTAATAATGAAGAAGCGGTAAAACTGAAGAGGGTCGTTAAAGCAGAGAGGAGAAGGAGAAGACTTGAGGGTAGAGCCCATTTATGATCGATACACTACTCTGTAAATATGTACGATATTGCCTGTGTTTGATATTGACCTTGACCTCAAGCTCCTGGACCATACCGAACAACAAGAAGGATCTATTCGACCAAGTTATTAGTTTTTATCGCTCCGTCCAGCGCCGCCGTTCTCGAGCCATCATAACCGTTATTAATCTGATTCGATCTGACTTAAAATTACTGCTAGATGCGAAGCAGGTCTTTTCCCACCGCTTTGTATTACTAATCCTACCCATTGCGCATATTTCCGCAATATGGAAAGTTTGCATAGACATTGGAAAGCACAATGCGGTGGAACACAGATAACGCGTCAATTTCTCATTCGCCGACAGCAGAGTTCTGTTGACGCTAATTACCTGACCGAGGACCGAAAAATTGCTTGACGAATGCAAGGGTAGATACAAGAATACGGATCTTTCCGCGGTGGATGGATACCCCAGACCTCCGGCGCCGGCGGCGATCACGATGGGGGAGAATGGTGCGTGTGATGTCGTAATGCGGGGATCCGACCGTTATAACCTAGATTTGACAAAAAGAGTTTAGGTCTTACGATGATGAACTCAGCTAGCTACATGTGCCGGATATGTAGGTACATAATGTATATGAAAGGGGCGTTATAAATGAAGAGTCACACTTCTCTTCGCATAGGTGAGAACTTTCCCTTCTTTCCATTCCTCAGTTATTATCAATTCATTCAAGGCAATTAAGTGCTCCAACCTAGGCAGCAACCATGCCGTCGTCGTCGACCCCTTCCCCTTATCCCTATTTCGCACCGCGATACGTGATGGCATCAGTTGCTGTCTCACTGGGGGGTTTACTAAATGGATATGATACGGGGTCAATCGGTGCCATCACTCGCATGCCTCAGTTCGCTGAATCGATAGGCCAACTTTCTTCTGCGATGCTGGGTATCACAGTGTCTATGATCATGTTGACCGGCACTCTTCCGTCCGTATTCGCTGGACACTTCGCAGATAAATTTGGACGGACATCTGTCATTATTCCCGGCGCTCTTTTATTCGGTACAGGTGCACTGGTGCAAGGGCTCTCGCACGGTTTACCGCAGTTTATCACGGGTCGAGCAATAGCTGGATTTGGCCAGGGTGTGTTCTTAAGCAACATCAACGTATACATCTGCGAGATCGCGCCGCTCAAATATCGCGGCACACTGGCGGGATTACCACAGTTTATGGCCACGGCTGGAGTATGCTTTGGGTATTTCACATGCTACGGAACCCTTAATATTAAGTCGGATATGGCATGGCGTCTGCCGTATATTGTCCAATGTTTCTTCTCCGCCCTTCTCTCCTGGGCTTGTCTCCTGCTCCCAGATTCCCCGAGATGGCTTATGCTGAAGGGGAGGCAAGCCGATGCACTTCGAGCTCTGGAACGGCTGGACTTCAATATGGTCGAAGCCGAGAGAGATTTCTTGACGACAACTGAACAGACGCCCAGTCTGTCTCCGTGGCAAAGCTTCTCACTTTTATTCAAGAGAGGTTATCGTGCTCGCACAATTCTCGCGCTGTTTATTCTGGGCATGGTCCAGTTGTCAGGCATAGATGCCATCACCTACGTGAGTCTCACCCCCTTTCAACTCTCAAAACCTCATCATGTATTGACGTATCTCATCCCCTTAGTATGCGCCTATCCTTTTCGAACAGGCCGGTCTGTCATCTGACAATGCCTCTTTCTTGGCTTCAGGTCTTTCGTCGATATTGATGCTCGCTATCTCCGTACCGGCTTTCTTGCTTGCTGACAAGTGGGGAAGACGCACCTCTGCCATCTCCGGCGGGCTCATACTGGCTGGCTGTATGTTTTTAATGGGCGGTCTATACGCCGCGGGTACAGTTCATCCCTACGGAATTGCTAGGTGGCTTGTCATAACCGCAGTCTTCGTGTTCGGTTTGACGTATTGTGCGACCTGGGGAATCGTCGGGAAGATCTACGCGAGCGAGATCCAACCAGGGCATACGCGCGCGGCAGCTAATAACATGGCCACGGGCTTATGCTTCGGTACAAATTTTCTGGTAGCTATCCTCACCCCGATTCTTCTAGAAGCGTCTGCCTTCGGTGCCTACTTCTTATTCGGCGGCTTGGCTCTCGGCACTGTAATCGTGCTCGCCGCTTATATGCCTGAGACTCGCGGTCGGTCTCTAGAGAACATACAGGAAGTGTTCCAGAGGCCTATGATTTCTAGCAATCTTTCGCAGTTTCTGCGAACTCTTGGGCTTGAGACGAGACGTAGGACTCATCAATCTTCACGCGAGTTGGTGGCGGGCGAGGAAATCGAGATGGGTTCGCATGACGAGACTGGTGCTGTTGCTGCTAGCTCTGTTTCGGTAGAGACGGCATCTAGGTCTCTAAGATTTGAAGTTTCGGTGTAAACTACCTAGTAGCTTCAGTATGTATAAGATGCGATGGTGTCTTCATAGACGTATCGCTATTACGTCTAAATCCCATACCGGTAGGTACCCATCATGCCCATGATTTATTGATCATCAATGGATAACAAAGGTAATTGTACGGTCTAGAAGAGAATTCCAAGTACCTCACCCCTTTCAAACGAATGAATTTGGTCATTTCACCGTGCCAACTACCTATGATACATAATTATTGAAGTAAGTTCCAGAGACCCAACGCAGCTCCCGCCAGCGGCATCAAAAGTCGAACAGCATTCAATTGTCCCCATTTAGCGATGAGTTCCCTAGCAGCCTCTAGCGTCAGTGGCCTTCCCGTACCTGTGTTAGCCGCGATCATGATACCATTGATCCCTCCAATGAAAAGTACAGTGAATGGTCCAAGCAGCAGATTGGACACGGCTCCCGTCGCAAATCCCCTCCACTCCAGGCCTTGTTCCCTATGCCTATACGCGAGATAGATGTAGTTCAAGGCGATGAAGGCACTTGTCGTTGGTATGTAGTGCATCCCTCTGCTGAACTGTAAGTGCCATCCTCTCAAAAGTCCCTCCGCCGTGGTCCCACTCTGGAGAATCGCAGGAACAGCACAGATAGACAAAGCCGCGATGCTTCCTACGAATCACAGTCACGTTAGATTTGCATCGCTCGATGTGGTCTTATTAGAGATCCCTTGAAAGCTTACCTGAGAGCCAAGCAGAGCCCAGGATACCCCCAGTGGCTGAGAGCGTCAAAGGTGTCGACAAGAACGGCATGGCGGTAATGGAATTATTTAGAATCTGTTTTGGGGGGGGGGGGGGGGGGGGGGGGGTTTTTTTTAATATTGTTAACAGTTTTTTAAATTTTTGGTGTAAGACAATTAGGGGTTTGTAGTATTTAAATTTTTATAAAAATTTTCCCACA